>JACCGJ010025183.1:0-14380 GCA_013407085.1 Atriophallophorus winterbourni
TCGCTAAAGAAGTGCTTACGTGCATTTGACCTGACATGTTGCTTAGCCAGTTTCAGTGAATGGCCTCGAGTACCTAACACTGGCACAAGAGCATACATATCAGCCGGATCAATAGAACTAAAGCCTCTAACGATTTTAAAGGTCTCGATCAGATCCCCACGTAGTCGCCTTCTTTTTAGCGAGAAGAGATCTAGACTCAACAGTCGTTGTTCATATGACTTCCCAGATTGCCCTTTAATCATACGAGTAGCTAGGCGCTGAACACCTTCAAGCGTGGCAATGTCCTCTTCCAAATAAGGAGACCAAGCTTGAACGCAATACTCGAGATGAGGTCTCACTATCGCTTTATACAATGGGATGAAAACCTCCGGGGACCTGCATGATAAAACTGATCGGAGGCGAAAGAGCTGGTTCCTAGCGCGTTGTGCAGCAGCTGCACATTGATCAGCCCATTTAAAGTCCGCTGAAACCTCAATACCTAAGTCCCGGGCTTGTGATACCCCAGTTATCTCCAGTATGTTATCAGGTCCAGCAACCTGCAGCTTCGTTGCAGCTTTGGACAGAAGATAGCTTTTGGAGAAGTTGATTGGTAGATCCCACGTTGAAGACCACTTGATGACCTTTTCTATATCCTCAAAAAGATCCTGTTCGTTCAGCGATCCGATAAACTTGACATCGTCTGCAAACATATAGCAGGGACACTTAAGCGAGGATGCCAAATAATCGATGAAGATAAGAAAGAGTAGTGGGCCTAGTACTGAACCCTGCGGGACTCCACTAACAACTCCTGCTTTCGCGGAATACATATTGCCTATGCGAACGCGAAAATACCGATTGCTCAAGAAATTTGTAATCCAGTTCTTTAGAGGGCCATCGATACCTATTTGTTCAATCTTCATTGCAAGCAACCTGTGGTTTACCGAGTCAAAGGCTTTACAGAAGTCCAAGTAGAGAACTTCGACCTGGTGGCCTTTATCTAGCCTCCTAGTGACCTCATTTAGAAAACATAATAGGTTCGTTAGGCAAGACTTCCCTTTTAGAAAACCATGCTGGGCAGAGTTTAGTAACGAACCAGAGACAAGGTGGCGACAGATCCTGTCCCTAATAAGTCTCTCTAGGGTTTTGCAAAGGATACTAGTAAGGCTTACAGGTCTGTAGTTGCAAACTGAAGATCGACTGCCACCTTTATGTATAGGAATCACGTCAGCCTGCTTCCAAGCACTCAGAATATACCCATACCTTAAGGATGCGTTAAAGAGACGACCCACCGGTTGTGCTAATACAGGCGCCAGGTTCTTAATGACTTGAGGGTGAATACCATCCGGGCCCGCAGATTTATGTGGATTTGTTGCTTCAAGCGCAAGCCTAACCTCATTATCAGTGAAAATTATTTCATCGAGGGTAGGAACGCTATCTGACCTTATGTCCACTGGCATATTCGGGAGATCAATTTGGCGATCAGGCCTCTGAACAGCTCGAAAATGTTCGAGAAAAGCCGAAGCCTTTTCCGAATCTGAATCTAGTTGAGATCCATTGTCCAGTTGGAGGTTGCCTATGCAATCGCGAGTTTTGCCTTTGGATTGTGCATAGCTATAGAAACGCTTTGGGCACTGTCTTATATTACATGCCAGTCGTGCCTCAAATTCACGTTTTGCCTAACGTTGGCTTCCCACAGCCTTATTTCTAAGTAGTTTATACCTTGTCCAGGCCCATTGTGTCTGAGAAGCTTTGTAAGTTTTCCAGGCACGGTCCCGGATTTCAATACCACGGCGCATCGATTGTGTCCACCACTGTGGCTTGTTGCGTCTTTTGACGTGCACCAACGGAGCAAATCTGTCTTGCAGTGTGGACAGACAATGGTGAATAAGTTGCCAGTTTGCTGCCATATCATCACCAGAAGATTGTGACAAGATCTGATCTGCTTCTTCTGAGACAACACTCCAGTCTACCCTATTGAAGTTGCGCTTTAGTTTCGGAGGCAGTTTGTCATACCTGAGAAGTAGCTGGAAGCTAATCATGATGTGATCACTTTTCCCTAGTGGGGAAAGATATTGCACCTGTCGAACCATTTGCTCATTCGAAGATATAACAAGATCCAGGACCGAAGGTTCACAGCCATGTCGGAACCTTGTAGGCTCAGTTACATGTTGGCTCATAGCATGTCTGTGGGTCCATTCTATGAAGTCCTCAGACATCTTATCAGCTTGGCAGATCTGGTTAGGCCAAGATATGTGTGGTAGATTAAAGTCACCCACCATAAGAACCTTAGACCCAAGCGCACGTAGTGAACTCAAATTCCCAAGCAAGTTATACATATCCTGTACTCCTGAATTGGGACTCAAATAAACGCACGCTATTACCGTAGATTGCTTATAGGAGTGAATGAGACAGGAGCTAAGTTGCACATTGCGCGTGCCAAGCCTAACGTTTAACTCTGAGGTACGGAGGCCTAACCTGAGAAGAATAGCAACACCGCCACCTTGTAATGCACCCGGTCTATCACACCTGATCACGGAATAGCTGTTACCAACTATATCGGGAATGTCATCAGATGCAGAGAGCCAGGTTTCTGTCAGTGAAATTACATGCGGTCTCAACTCATGTGCAAGGATGGAGAGTTCAGACCATTTGTTTCGGATGCTACATGCATTCCCGAGTAGCACTGTGGCGGCAGTGTCACGTTATCTATCCCCCCTTCGGTCTTGTGTGATTCTCGGGCGGAGTACCCGAGAAATCAACACGTTTTTTGGCGTGCTGCTTGCGATAGCCGAGTCACCTGGTGCGGCCTGAACACCAGCAGTACACTGCATGTTGCTAACCACGAGCTGTGGAATTACAGGGATAATAATACGACCACAGACCTCATCCTCGGACGCTCCCAAGATTCCTGTTGCTGATGAAGCCCCATCCTTTTCGGATGAACGCCGCCCTCGATTAGGAGTTACTTCGGGACCAGAATCTATTAGCTTTGTTAAACCCCGCTTGTCGTTATTAGAGATCTTTACAATCTAATCCCTCCTATTTGAAGCGGAAGAGTATTGTCTTATCCGGGAGGGAGGGTTGTCCGGCTTAACCTGCAGTTTATCTAGAGTTGCTTCGGCGATGTGGTCAGCCTTAGATAGTAAAGCGTCCCGATCCACCTGGTATTTGAATTCTACCAGGATTGGCCTCGGGCGATTATCCATCTTCTATTTTCCAACACGGTGAATTCGCATTGTAGGAGTGGAAGGCCTCAGACCTACCATCCGGATAAGATCGCTAATACATCTGCGATCTAAATCCTTTCGTGACTTCGATTCCTTGATAAATGGCTCTGCTCGATTAAAAACCAGTACATTTCTTGTTCTAGTTTTTGGAGCAGGGGTGCCACGCAGTGTATCGAATTGCTTGCGCAAATCATTCAATTCCTGGATAATGTGATCCAGTGCGGGTGATCCGGCAACATTTTCATGTTGCTTCCGTTGGGTAGTAGCTTTATTCGCCTTTCTACGCGTCTTCGGAATCTCTGCTACAGTAACCACCCTGCTAGTAGAAGCTCGCATTAGAGAACGAGATAACTGGCCATTTATGTCTGCTTCCTGTGTGAATGCAGTTTTTTTGGCGTTCTTGGTAGCACGCTTTTTAGATTTGACCACCTTAGAAGAGGTAGCCTGCTTGATAGGACGTCGTAGCTGGCTAGATTTGTCAGCTATGCCAGTGAGAGCCATTATATCAGAACTTACAATAGCCCTCACAACAGATGCAAACGTTGGGGCAGGTATAGAATCTGACGAGCAAGGCAACGTCCGACTATTCCTCGGCCTTAAACAAGCGGCGTATGTGGCAGCCTGATGACAGCCGATACAGTACCACTGCAACAAGCGGTACTTCGCATAAATCCCATAGTTAGATTTATGTATACCTGAGCAGCTAGGATGAGACCAAAGCTTGCATGCTGTGCACTCAATTCCTTTAGCCACCATTTTGCCAAATTTGACATTAAGGCATGAATTTCTAGTACTCATATCTGACAGATAGTAGTATGAGTAATGAAAAGTTACCAAAAATACAAGCTGATTTTATCGCTAGCGTAATAAGTCAGCAGAAATATGGAGAATATAGTAAAATAGTGATTCTATTTTACTGTAAATTTAAGGAATAGTGAAAATTCGTAATATTTTATCGGAGCGTGGAAAATACAACCAAATTGAACGTACCGCACAAATATGTGGCTTGTTCTTCATTCGTATAGGTCGAAAAGGACAATAGAGGTCTTGAAGACTTACAATGTTGTGCTTAATAACTAACCATTTACTTTCGATGTCATTGGTTTCAGAGAACCAGTCACCTCGTGAAGCGTCAAGCTGTACGGCATTCCAGTCAACTCGATTTAGATTACGCCTGCATTTGACTGGTGGCTTATGAAAACAGAATTGCCTGGAATATTATGGTGACATGGTCACTTTTCCCCAAAGGTGAGTCGTAAGAGAGGTTTTGGACATCTTATGATCTTCAGACAAATGTAGGTCCAGTGTAAATGTTGAATGCCCATCTCTGTAACTAGTTTTCTAACTTACGTGCTGATGAAGCGCACTGGAGTCCATGCAATCGACATATACCTGTTAAATTCTATCAGAGGTCGCCTGAGTGTCCCAGTCAATACCCGTTAGGTTAAAGTCACCTATTAAATAGACACGCGGGGCAGTTCTCAGTTGTTCCCTAAGTTCCTTGTCTTCCTCCTCAGAAGCGCAGGATGCCCTGTATAAGCAGCCTAACTCAAAAAAGAGCTTACCGTCAGTGACGATTGTCGAGACCAGTTGCATGCCACACATGGCCATTTTGATGCCAGAGTCTTGGTATTTAATACCATGCTATAGTTGTTTTATAGCTTTTCATCCTCGTCTGCCATTTGGTCTCTCCGATCTGATGGCTGTATATGTAGAAAAAATATCCAATGGAATAATGCCTATATCTTGAAGCTAGGTCTGTGATATACCTAGGATCCTAGATTTACTTTTGGAGGCTTTCTGCATGCTGCAAGCATTTATGTATTGTATGCTCACAGCAGTTTGATGTACCCCGAGTAATTTCGGAGAAATCTCGGGCGCAAAACCCGAGGTAATACGAAGTTTTTCGCTATGCCCAAATGTGGTAACATATTAGTGCCGTGTGGAGAATCTACGTCGCTGAAAGGTTGTAGCGTAGATGTTCTTAATGCATTTGCGTTGAGCGCAGACGAAGCGAGACTTTCGTGTGCTGCATCACAACTCAGCCAAGAATCGTCCCCTATATTTCCTACCAGCACTTGAGCATTCGTGATTGAAATATCCGCTGTTTCGGAATTATTCCATCGGCGTTTATCTGGGTTACTCTTCGGTTTTACTACTCTGCTACTAGAACTCTGGAACGCAAAATAATTTGCTGAAACTTGGCAGCTATCTGGCACCAATCTATACAAACCATTTGTAATGGTATGTATTTGGTTGCTTTTGGAAAGAAACAGGTCTCGGTATCTCTGGTTTCTGAATTCGACCAAGATTTTCCTTGCTCAATTTTCCTTCTGGTACAGACCGATTCTATGTACTCGAAATATCTGGAGAATAAACTTGTGGTCTGCTAAACGCGGAAAAATTTTGCACTCGATGGCGATCTAAACTGCTTCGTGATTTAGCCTCCTGTATAATAGGCTCTTGCTCGTTTGGGATCAGAATATACCTGGTTCTAGTTTTCATACTTTTCTCAGGAAAAGCACTTTTTTGCAACGCACGCAATTCGCCATTCGAAATAACAAAAAATAAAAGGAAGGTAGATTTACAAATTAGTTTAGTTGAGAATGCACGGGCTCTGAGTCGCTGATATGCCAAAAAATTATATATCATGAATATTTTCACAACGGATTATGTGAACAGCGACGACAATCGCAAATGCATTTTTTCTGTGTTTTCAGCGAATTCGTCTCGAAGACTTTGTCTGGTTTGTATTTACAGTGCAAAAATTCCCAAAACAAAGATGGATAAATACTAATTGTCCCCTTTAATATCAGCGCGATGCGACTTTACCTATTACATGATCGTATATAAAGTCTTGAATCTGAAACAGTAGCTAGAATAGTTTCATACTTTTGTTCATAATTAGCTACCAAAAGACGCCTCTCGAAGGCAATTTAAATGAAACAGTTTTAGTGAAGCGCTCCAATTTTACAAAAATGTGTGCACCGCGATTTAAGATAAAAATCTGGAAGTGGATAAAATATTGCCGCATAGATAATCAAGATGCATCATGTTTGTAAACAATTTCAATGAATGTCGAGCAAAAACGCAAATCGCGCAGCAGTCTTTTTTCTTCTTTAACAGTTAGCCTTCACGGGCTGCTGGAATACGACACGTGTTCCAAATTGCTTTTCATAATCCTTTATTTTCTATACGCTACATATAAGAACTGATTTATTTGTGATAATAACTTTAAAAAATCAAAATCATCGTATTATCATGTTTTCTACACGATACATCTCAAAACATTGATCTCTCACCGTATAAATTCTTAAAAATTATCAGTCATGAAATTGCACCGTGAGGTTAGATAGCGACACTTCTTTAAACTTGAATAAGTTAAAAAAATAAGAATATGGATTATTAATTCTACGTAACTAAATAGCTACTTCGCAAACTTTCTTTGTTTCTCTTGGACAGCTAATATTTTTATAAAACCTTATTCCATTATAGATCATGATATCCAGATACAAGCCAATAAGTTTGAGGAATCTCTGTGCACCGAAATTATTAAGGGAGAATCCGTTTTAATAATATCATTCTATTTATTTTATTCCATTCTAGCTTTAAATGACTTGAAAAAATGTATTCTCACTTCATCTGACATTTCTGTAGATTGTGCCGGTTTTGTCCGTTTATGCAGAAACAGCATGAAACAGCAAACACGAATTCTCGTAAAATTCACTGACAAATGTTACGTATCATATTCATTAGAGAATAAAAATATTATAAAATTCATACTCTGATTTTTCAATGTTACTATGAATCTTGACCTCACCCCAAACCAGAGCATTTTCGGTCGTAAGTAGCCCAGACTACCATTATGCCCATAAACCTCTCATCTTTTGACGCAAATAAGAGCATGAAGTGTGATTCATCCGTAGTTAGTAAACATGTAAGAAGCCAAGCTTTAACACATTCTGCGCCCAACGACATGTTACGCAGAACACCGCCAAACTTTGAGTGTTCATTTCGCTTACCTACATTAAGGAAGACAAGAGCTCGTTTAGAAACACAGTACTCAGGAAGCTGCTAAACTAACAAATAACGTTGGCCAATAAAATAATATACGCACACACGACGTCAGTTACTGTACTCAACTAACATAACGCCCCATGATTTATAACCAGTCACTCATTAACTACGACTGGCTTCATGGAAACCCCTTAGCCACCAGGTTATTGTACTCAACCATTTTGCTATTCTGAATACATGACTCAACACCTACCATTTGACAACCGATACAAACCCAAATTCACACACCCTTTTATGACCATGCCAATTTTCCCAAAATAATAAATTAAATATTTATTGCCATAAATGTTTGCCTGAATATACCTTCAGTTATTTAAATGTCGCTCCTTCTTGTGTTAATATCCTAATTACAAAATGCCGGATCAATTACACGCAAAATCCAAATGCGCAAATCTTTCGTTTTCAGTAGACATTATTCTCATAACTAAAACCTTGACACGAGAGGACCAGCGTGATTCAAAATTTATGGTACCCAATCACCAGATATTCAGGAATAATCGAACTTCGAAACGTGGTGACGGTTCTCTTATCTATGTTTATTACAGGTTTACAGCTGATACTTTCACCTCACCTAATCTGAAAGAACTAGAAGACTCAACATGGATTGTATTGCCAAATTTAGATCTCTTAATAGGTTGCATTTATCATCCACCGTCTTAATCACTTTCTAGAATTGATTTTTCAACTCATGCTTTTATCGAAGCAACTCTGCACCACATAAACTCACTTCTGGTGACTTCAACATGCCAGAGTTGAACTGGCACGAGCCTACATATCACAGTTACTATACACCTTTTATCAGAACGATAGACTTATAGAATAGAAGTAATTAATTGACAAACATACTAGAAATGACTATCCTAGACATAGTCTTTACTCTGAACCGGTACCAAGCTAACTTTCTTGTAATTCCATCGTTTTTTAACGGGTATTATAAGATATTATGATTCCAAATATTATGCGCCGCTGCTCCTGTCAACTATTCCAAGACATCTTATGATAAGCAAACCTACAAACACATTAACTGTCATCTAATTTCAGGATTCATTAGAACGGGAGACTGTTGCCGATTCTTCCACTGTAGTGATTTCACAACGGCCTGTTCAACATTTCGTCCAGAAATTGAATGATAATATATGAAAACGTTATATAAGCTCATTAGGCTTACAAAATTAGGGAAAGCATAGAAAATAGAAGAGAAAATAATGGAGGTACATTATGTTGTTGTGGAAACGCATGAAATTTACGCTCTTCTTCGTGTTTATTAACTAAAAAAAAGTCACAGATAGGGCCAACAGATAGAGTCAACTTCCGTCGCCTCGTATACTGAAAACTTTGAGTATAAACCTGAGTGACATACGTAAATTCTGTCAGCGAGCAACTGTCCGGATTAAACCTGGCAGATTAAACAAGGCAGAATTCCAAATATTTTATTTAAATTCAAACGCTCGAATCTCCTGCATTTAGTTTATTTTTATTGTTTAGTTTTACTGAACTATATGAAGTTATTGGATTTTGGGTCAACATTTTTGCATCGTTATTTGGCTGTTCGCGCGCAGTTGAAGCTGTGACATTTAGCTGTATTTGTTGCTATTGAATATTAGTTGTTTTTGGATTCAGTACGAAGCGGAATAATTGAGGTTCGCTATTTTTATTGAATAATTATTTCGTTTCAATAGTAACGTATTGTCCCACGTATATTCTTGTTAATATTTTGGTGGGCTCGGACGCGTGACTTAACCGTTCATTAGAGACATTGGTGCCTATACCGTGACTGAATACTCTGACGTTGAACTCCAGTTTCGCCGAACCGATTTGGCGGTTACAGTACTCAATTGATTCTTTGAAACGAATGGGGAAAATGAAGAAGAGCTCGCAAACAAACCAAAAGAACACGACGAGAAGATTCTGCTGGACGGGCAAGTCAATAAATTTATATTGGTTGATAGTGTCTCATGCTCTGGTTCGGTATCTAGTTCAAATAATGACAACCCTAGGCCACAGCTTCTGCAAGCGCAAATAGTTGAGGAAGAGAGACGTCGAGAGCTAGAATTAGAATGTTTAAAGCCTCGAATGTTACTAGATTAGCTCGACTCAGATACGAACAGTCGAAGGATGGTGATTTTGATCCCATTGCTGGATGCAGTACGTCGGATATGACCGTCAAAGATAATCACAAGTCGGTTAAATTTTAAGACGAGCATGAAAGATCAACTAATCTAGCTGAATGTGCGGCGCCGGTGTTGCCAAAAGTAGAATCACAGTATTTTGATGGTAATATATGTCAATACTGGAAATTAATTTGACAGTTCGAATTCTTCATCAAAAGTAATGTGTTTGGTGGAGGCCAACGAATGTTATACTTGCTACACTATCGTAGAGGTCAAACGCGAGACGCCATTGACAGGTGTAGCATGCTGCCGCCCGAATCCGCTTATAAAAGGGCTTAGAGATTCTAAACGAGCTCTATGGACAATCTCATGCCATCTTCCGGTCGATGATTGACGGTCTGACTTCCTATCTGTCACACGCAAGAACGAACGGGGTCTCGCTGACTCAACTTTGATAGAGATGCAGAACTGTGAGACTGCTCTCTCTCAAATGAATTGCGAGGCGAACCTTGAATCTTTGACGACACTTGAGTTGATCTTCAATGAATTACCATATGAACTGCAGGATCGTTGGGACAGATTAGTTAATGTGATCAACCAAGGCAACCGTCAGCTTACATTTAATGACCTGCAGGGGTTTATAGCTGACGAGGCACGTATATGTCGTAGTCGCTTCGGTCAAATTGCGGCCAAATCGAATGTAAAGACGATGGAAAAGACAAGTAGAGACTTTCCGCGAGTACATGCTACAGTTAACCGCACGGGCCAGTTTGAATCGAACCTTGACAGCAGTTGTCATGTCTGTGGTAATAAACACTATTTGGATCATTGTGACATGTTCAAATCTTACAATGTGACTGGTCGGTGAAACGTTGTCAAGTAATATCAGGTTTGTTTCTTATGTCTTCTTACCGGTCATCGAGCTATAGAATGCCGCAAGAATGTGTTTCTGTACTGTCTCTGGTTGTAATTAAAGGCATAATTACTTGTTACATATGCACAAGGAAGTAACTGATTAAAATTTGCTAAAATGTAACAGTTTGAGTGCTCGTTTTGAACGTGTCCGTCTAGGCACATTCCCTGTTACCGTTCTGGGACCACAAGGCGCAGTAGATACATATGCCATGTTGGATAACGGATCTGATGTGTCTCTCGTGAAAAGTAGCCTTCTTGTTGAATTGGGAATTCAACCCGAAAAGGAAGTCATACTTATTCGAACGCTGAATTCGGTTTCTCATCTATAATCTGCGACAGAAGAACTCTCGCTAGCACCATTAGGTTGCGATAAACCTACTGTAGTCATACAGCGCGCATTTTGTGTTTCGGATCTGCCTAGAAACAATTGTTGTTCGGCTGCTATTGACGCCAAGCCATGGAAACATTTGAATGATTCAGATTTACCTGATATTTCTGATCACTCGGTTGGTCTGCTCATTGGAGCGGACGTACCAGAAGCACATGGGGTATTGGAGCAGAGATTTGGTCGCCCCAACGAGCCATTTGCTCACCTAACCACGGTTGGCTGGTTAATTTAGGGACCAGTTAATTTTCAGGCGACACGTATCAAGCTCGTGTTCAGTGTTCAAAGGAAATTCACAGATGTGACCGAGCAATTGTGAATAATGTATAACAAAGAATTTGATGATAGCGCATCATGTGACCAACAAATGTCAAGGGATAAATTAAAGGTCGTTGAAATCTTCGAAAGGTCTTGTCGTTTGAAAAACGGTCATTTTGAAGTGTGCTTACATTAGAAAAAAGATTTCCATCAACTTTGTAGCAACTATGATCGAGCAAAGTCGCGTCTGCAGAGCCTACGTTCTAGGTTTCTGCGGAACCTTGAGTTATTCAAAAGGTATGCAAGTATGATGGAACGTAATTTCAGCTCTGGATATGCGACTCCTGTTCCGGAACATCAATTACCAACAGAGTTTCGACCGCGATGGTATCTTCCACATCATGCAGTGGTTAACCCTAAAAAGCCTGGTAAGCTAAGGGTTGTACATGACTGTGCCGCCAAATTCAGAAGTGTATCACTAAATGATTGTTTGTATCAAGGTCCAGATACACTACGTAGTTAAGTCGGTATACTTCTGCGATTTCGCAAGGAACTGATTGCGCTATCTGGCCACATTGAAAAAATATTCATGCAGGTGTCTGTACCTGAGACTGATCGGGGCGCTTTGAGGTTTTTGTGGTGACCGAAGAATGACATGTCTCAAAACCTTATTGAATGCCAGATGGCTGTCCATCCGTTCGGAGCGGTTTCTTCACCATTCCTCGCAAACTTCGCTCTATAACAGACGCTTGCCCTGTGTGATCAGAATGCCCCCGCGCTAGTTACTGATGATATTCTTAATAAATTTTATGTCGACGACTTGCTTATTTCTGTATCAAATGTGTGCGGGGCAATTGTTTTTATCGACGAAATTCGGCGTATGTTTTCCAAATGTGGCTTCGAGTTGCCGAAGTGGTTGTCCAATTACAAGGATGTTTTTAAAAATGTTCCAGATGAAGAATTAGCCCATCCAGACGAAACATTTCGTCCAAGCCTTGTCCCCGTGGATAGAAAATTAGGTCTTGAATAGGATTCCATTGCTGACGAGTTTCATTTCTCATTTTGGCCAAATGACGTCCCCCTAACAAGACGCTCATTGTTATCAGTAGTTTCGTCTTTGTTTGACCCTTTGGGATTAATCGCTCCGATTCTGCTGCCAGCCAAATAACTGCTCCAGAGTCTTTGTCGCGACAAATTAGATTGGGAAGCTGAACTATGTCAGACGGACGTGCGAGCTTGGAAAAACTGGGTGTGTAACAAGCAATCATTGAGGATACTCCGATGTATGAAGCTTCAAGGAGCTCATGTATCACGACTCCGATTGCACGCGTTTTGTGATGCTTCATAAGTTAGGTATGGGGTTGTAATTTATCTCAGATTTAATCCAGTTTCAGGTCCCCCATATTGCTGCCTACTCTAATCAAATTCACGTGTCGCTCCACTGAAACCCGTCACTATTTCGCGTTTGGAACTAGTAGCCGCAAAGCTGGCGGTATCGCTTGGCGTCATGGTAGAGATCAAAATTCCGTTGGAATTCGATCAAACGTGTTTTTAGACTGATTCGAATATAGATGAGAACATGCATGCTGTTCCCGGAACTGATTTCGTTACGTAAAGTGATTGGGCCAATAGGTTGTTTGAAGTAAGGCATGGAAAAAGTCTGGCTTCTGATTAACCTGGCTAAAAGATCCGGTGAATTTGTCACGTGTGTGAGGCATGAAGAACGTTTTGTGCATGATGACATTATCTCACTTTTATTCCGAAAGTGACATTTACGCGTTTGTTCTAGCATATAAGTTGAAGAATGAATAATGACGTTCTTAGGGAACCAGAGCATGTGCATTGTTAACCGTTGTGAAATCCGGTGCGGATTTCGGGGAGCGATGTAAAAAGCAGAATTCCAATTATTTTATTAAAATTCAAACGTTCGAATCTCCTGCATTTTGTTCATTTTTTATCGCTCCGTTTTACTGAACTATTTGAAGTTATTGGATTTTGGGTCAAATTTTTTGCATCTTTATTTGGCCGTTCGCGCGCAGTTGAAGTTGTGAAATTGAGCTGTATTTTTTGCTATTGAATATTAGTTGTTTTTGGATTCAGTACGAAGCGGAATAATTGAGATTTGCTATTTCTATTGAATAATTATTTCGTTTCATTAGTAACGTATTGTCCCACGTATATTCTTGTTAATATTTTGGTGGGCTCGTTAGCGTGACTCAACCGTTTATTAGACACATTGGTACCTATACCGTGACTGAATACTTTGACGTTGAACTCGAGTTTTCCCGGACCGATGTGGTGGTTACAAAAGCTATAACTTTAGCCATAAGCAAACGGATTGGCAAAGTTTTCATCATGTTCTCCTGAACTTATTCAACACATCTATCGAATCTGGTACCTTTTGCGACAGAATGGAAACACTCAATTTCTATACCCAGATAAAAACCTGGCTCAAAACACTTAGTCTCGAACTACCGACCGATAATCCATACAGCTTTTTTTATCAAAATTATTTGACAAAATTGTAAAGGAACATATAATAATATACCTAATACCTAGTATCTTTTCTATGGCACAGCACGTCTTCCTCAACAAAAGATCGTGCAACACTTGCCAGTAAAAATAATTAGACAGCATCACAAATCCAATTGAAAATGGTTTAACAATCATCGTTGTCTCCCTAATATGAGGCTTTCGACACAGTACCACATAAACAGTTACTGGCAAAGCTGAGTTGATTTGATATAGGTGGGAATCTTCTCTATTGGCTCACCTATTTTGTCAAAATACCACATAATGTGTAGAGGTAAATAGTCATATATTGTGCAAATTAACGATCTGAAGTGGCGTGTTGAAAGGCAGTTCTTAAGTCTGTTACTTTCTTCTCTATATATAAACGACGTACATATAATCATATCTCATAGTGGACGATTTTCATCTGCAGACGACATGAAAGTGTTTATCTCTTTCTCATTTTCAGAAGCACAAGAATAACATTCCCCAGCCTAACAAAGACGTGGCTGCAATAACCAACTGGGGTTAAATAAATTGTCTCTCCTTCTCTGTAGATAAATCTGAGTTCATGACTTTATGTTGTACAATACCTGATAGATCAATTCTTTTTAACAGTGAGCCCATTCAAATGATTGACTACACATGTGTTCTTGGGTTCGATTATTCTTCATCGCATACATCTAAAGAGCATATACATCATGTGATTTCGTAGGCGAAGCAGGGTGCTAATATGATACATAGGTTTCATACTTATCTTTGATTGATGTAATATAATATATGGCAGCATAAGCATAACGATAGCATCGTTTTGGATAAAGATTAATGTTCTTTCACCAAATCAATAATTAAAAATAGCTGAAATGAATCATAGAGAAAAGATTTAGGCAGCTCATGCTAATGCCATTATGGTTCAG
>JACCGJ010025184.1:0-43481 GCA_013407085.1 Atriophallophorus winterbourni
AGAGGGTCAGAATAACCCAAAGTTATTTTGGTGAAATTACGTTGAAGTCTCTCTAAGAATCATGCCTCCCCATGTGGGAATATATGATATTACAATAATCAAGAATTGGCAGGACCTTCATTTTATATAATGTCAGGTTTTCATTCGTGATTAAAATTTGGATGAATTGGATACCTATTTCGGACTGACTATTGAAAAATGGACGCAAACATATCCAAGCAGCCTGCTGTGTAAGCATTGGCTGAATTTTATTTCTAGTGGACTTTCGTAAACGCATTCTTCCTTATGCGGTCAGCTTGAAATTAGTATATCTTCATCAGGTAAGGTGGTAATATATAACAATCAGAACACGATCATATCTGAATTAAAAACTTTACTCAACACTGTGAACGGTGAATCTGTAGCGGTTGATCCAACGGAGATTTCACCACTAACAAAGAACGTCTCTGGTTATTGAACGCAATAAACCGGAACACAGTTTGCAACGAATAACAGCATACAAATCCCAGGCAGTCACACGCGATATACTTGTCCCAAAGCAGAACACGAGCGCGGCCTGAATCGTATATTCAAATTGTGTACATATTAACTTGTATGTTTAAAACAAAAACAATAATGAAATATGCAGGGTTATTGTAATAATATATACAATAAGGAAAACACCATATTACTCCCTCCCTAGAGCGTAAAAAAGAGTGAAACGCTCAAAACGAAAATAGTCTGCAAGGTTTGCAGGCCACCTGACTCTCCGGCCTGATCGAGTTTTGTGAATTGGAGAGGGTGAGTCAGATGATGGAACAGAGAGTTTACATTGTTGGGTTGATTGGGTCGACTGAGAAGTGGGTGGGGTTGAAGGGAAAAGGTCAACATCCGGGGTACCACTTGGAGTGTGAACGTCTGGAGGCGGTGTTTCGTCGCATACTGGTTCGATAAAAGCTGCTTTCAATCGATCAATTGCAACAGTATCTCGAGAACCATTTCGTTCGATGACGAAGTATTTGTCACAGCGGCTAACGACTTTGAAGGGACCGGTGTATGGGGCTTGCAGGGGTTTGCGCGTATGATCAGTTCGAACAAAAACAAAAGAGCCTTAATGCAAGTCACTTGGTATGTAAACGTTACGGATGTATGGGCGAGTGGGGGTGGCACGTTATTGACGCATGAAGGAGCGTAAGCGATTGACATAGTGGGGAATAGTAATGTCAGCTGCAACGTCAGGGGATGCGATCAATTCACCTGGGAGACGGAGTGGTGTGCCGTAAACTAACTCTGCTGCAGAACATCCGAGGTCTTCTTTGACGGTAGCATGTATACCAAGAAGGATCACTGGCAGGTTCTCTGTCTAGTTTTTGGTATTACCATGTAACATCAATGCTGCTTTACGCTGTTGATGGGACCGTTCAACAAGTCCGTTCGCGCAAGGATGATAGGCTGTGGTTTTAATGTGGTTAGAGTCGAGGAGTATAGTCAACTCACGAAAAAGGGTAGATTGAAACTCTGATCCACGATCAGTAGTAATAGTAGATGGAACACCGTAATTACTTATCCAGTATTGTAGAAAGTTTTTCGCTACGGTCTCAGCTGTAATACCGGTAATGGGAACTGCTATAGGCCAGCGACACAAGTTAAAAGGTGGGTGAAACCATTACAGATAGCCAGAGGACAGACAATGTCGAGATAAACGTGCTGAAAACGTTGGCTTGGTGGAGGAAAAAATCCTGAAGCACTAAGAGTGTGGCGTTGAACTTTACTGCGTTGGCACTGGAGACAGGCTTTTGTCCAATTTTGAATATCCGCATGCATGTTCGGCCAAACAAATCGATCAGTGATGAAATTACGAGTAGCACGAATGCCGGGATGAGAAAGGGAATGAAAATGTTCAAAAATGGATTTCCTAAATAATTTCGGTACTAAAGGACGGGGATGTTCGTTGGAAAAAATCACACAAAACAGTCAAACTGGAGTTGGGAATCGGAATGCGTTGAACTCGGAGGGATGACGAAGATTGTTTTTTTACTAACGCGGGCAACGTGGTATTTTGCTTCTTACAAATCCTTTGGTTTGTATTTATTTGATTTTCACCGGATTTCAACATGGTTATGACTAGAAAATCTGCAAATATAGATAATACAGCACATACTGTCACGAAGATGCAAGGAAATCGGTGCCCCGCTGCTCGCTCAGGCGACTCTTGTCTGGTATGCGCTGAACAGGTTGCTGATAATGCAAAAGCAGTACAATGTGAAATATGTCTCAAATGGATGCATATTCGATGCGCAGGAATGAAGCCCGAGACGTATCAGTGGCTTCAGATTATATCATGCGATGTTATTCGGACTGTATGTAAGATATGCCTTCCACCATCAAGTGTTGAGCACGGAAGTAGTCAGAATAAAATCGTAGCTGCATCTACTAAAGCCGCTAAAGTGCTTGTTGGAGGTGACATAAACATTGACCCTACTTCAGCTGAGGATAGACACCACCTATCTGTGGAGAAAACTTGCATGCCAGTCGCTTCCTCGACTATAAGCCGTTTACAAAATGGTATTAGTATCGAGGATCCATTGAACGTGCAGTAACTGGACGTTTGCTCGCCTTCAACACCGTTTGCTCAACAGTCAGGAAGGAATAAGACTTATGCAGATGTGACGTCGAAGGGTCTACACAGTGATCCGGGCTATGAAATATTGTCACGTTATTGGGCAAAATAGAGGCTCAGCTAAATGTATTGGAAGAAGTACCTACTTCTGATAATGCTTTTAGATCTCCGGTCTCAAAGAAGCCACTTTTGGATTCTCGGAAGAGAAGCCTTATTATGGTAAATGTTCCTGAGCAAACCGGGGACATGGCTGAAATACGCTTACAGCAAGAGCGAACATTCCTATAATCAACCTTTTCAAAGCTTTTTGATCAAGGAGAGGAAGGAGTTATCATCATTTCTGCATTCCGACTTAGTCGGAAGAAGGAGGATGATAAACCGCGGACGCTGAAAATTGTTTTAGCTTCAGATGAGCAAGTCCAGATGGTACTAAGACGCGCTCATCGTCTTAAGGGTGAGCCATTCAAGATACAACGCGACCTATCTCCTGAAGATAGAATCAAAATAAAAACAGCTACTCAAGAATTGCGAGCACGCAGGGAAGCTGGCGAGGTTGATCTCCATATTGTGGATTTTCGGGTAGTGAGGAGGAGGCTGCACATTCGTTGGAAGCCGCTGTCAATTCAACCCCAGTTAATCATTCTGTGAAGCGATTTCGAGAATTGCTTTTCAATGCGAGAAAGTCTACGCAATAACCTTGATGAGGTTAGTGAAATTGCCTGTCGGTGACAGCCAGATATCATTGCTGTTACGGAATCGTGGTTAACAATGGATATATCTGATATGGAGTGCGCGCTACCACACTATACGCTTTTCAAAAGTGACAGAGTAGCTTCGAGATCTGCCGGTGGCGTTGCCGTATACTTCAAAGAGCACCTGATTGTGGAAGTATTGGAAAGGTGTCAAAATGATGCTGGAAATGCCGAAAGCCTCTGGTGTAAGGTGAAGTCTAGCTCTGGAGCTGCATCACTTGGGGTCATTTACCGCTCACCTGGCGCTTACGTTCCTGTGTGATGTGATCAAATCAAACGGTATGGTATCACTGGTGACTGTATCGTTCTTGGAGACCTGAATGCTCCTGATATAAACTGGGCGGATTTAGTTTCGAGGGGTGAACCGTTCCAACGAGAATTCCTAGATACGATTTTGCAGCTGAATCTGGTGCAGAATGTAAACAATCCTACGAGGATATGCGTCGGACAAGTCCCTTCGATATTGGATTTAGTGGTCACACCTAGATTCTCTGATGTTACGAATCTGTCTATTGAGACCCCCATTGGCTGCAGCGATCATTGTTCTTTATGGTTCGTTTGGAATCGGGGTCTTCAACCGAGAATACGTACGCATGCCCGGAGAAACTACTGGAAATTAGACACAACGAGTCTAATCACGTCTGCAAACTCGATGGACTGGTCACTCCCTCTATCTACGAATGTTGATATCTGTTGGTTGGACATTTTGGGTAAACTAAGATCGCTTAAAAATCATGCCCCATGGATAAATGGAAGATCCCCCGCTGAGGGACCGCCGTGGTTTGATAACGCTATCCGTAAATACATGAAGGTAAGAAAGCGGTTATGGCGGAAGTTTTGTTCTAGTGAATGCACCGATGACTATGTAACCTACAAAGTTATCCGCAACAAGTGCACCTACCTCAAAAGAGAAAAAAGGCAGAACTATGAAACTCGCTTGGTGGACGAAGCCAACTCGATGCCGAAACGCTTGTTTGCGTACATGAGATGTAGAACGAAAGCTTCTCAACGAGTACCTTGTTTGAAATCTATGGGAGGTTCGACTAAACATGAAGATGAACGTAAAGCAGTTCTTCTCGCAGCTCAGTACAATTCGGTTTACACAGAGGAGACGTTTCCCATTTCTCTGCTTCATGAGAGCAACGCAGAAATGCCGGATATCTCGATCTCGCCAGAGATGGTGCAGTATTTGCTTGAACGACTCGATGTACACTCAGCAGCTGGCCCGGACGATATACACCCGATGCTCTTAAAGGTATTGTCGAGTATCATACATAAACCACTGGCGCTAATCTTCAATTTATCCCTGAGGTATGGTTAGTTACCTAAAGATTGGAAGTACGGCATTGTCAAACCAATGTATAAGGGCGGTGAAACCAGTGATCCAGCTAACTACCGACCGGTTACCCTCACTTCGGTAGTTGTGAAGACTCTGGAACGACTGCTGAAGAAACAGATTGATGATTTTCTCCTTATAACCAGTCAGTTAACATCTGCTCAACATGGTTTTACGGCAAGACGATCATGCTCATCCAATCTCATCACTGTTCGCGAGCAATGGTGTGCTGAACTTGATCTGGGTCACCCGGTAGTCACTGCCTTCATTAAATTCAGTAAGGCTTTTGACCGTGTTCCATTTCAACGTCTATTGCTCAAGCTTCGTGCTCGTGGTGTAAAGGGACCTTTTCTAACTTGGATTGAAGACTTCCTTGTTGACCGTTATACACAGGTCGAGGTTAACGGAGTTAAATCGCAGGTTACACGTCCAACTTCCGGGGTTCCGCAAGGATCTGTTCTCGGCCCGTTACTTTTCAAAGTATATGTTAATGACCCCCCGACTCATTAAATACGAATTGTCTACTTTTCGCGGATGATCTGAAAGTTTGGGGTACAGTAAGCTCTTCTGCTGATAATACCATTTTTCAGAACGAATTGAACAAATTGCTTGATTGGACGGTACAATGGCAGCTTCCTGTAAACCGACAGAAATGCGCTGTGATGCTTTTGGGGCCAAGCACGCCTGAAGGTGCGTACTTCCTAGGGGATCATCAACTGAAGTGGGTTGATACTGAACGTAACCTGGGTACAATTGTAACTCGGACGCTTAAATCGAAGGAGGATACGAACAGAAATGCTGCTGCTGCAAACCGCGCATGGTGGGCTATTAGTCGGTCTTTTTCGGTGATTACTCCACAAATGTTTCGCATTCTTTATTCCACATACGTGAGACCAGTTTTGGAATATGGTTTGCCAGCCACCTATCCTCAAACTAAGGGAGAACGTGACCAGTTGGAAAAATTGCAAAGGCGGGCGACGAAACGAGTACAGGGATTGACATCAATTTCTTATGTGGAGAGAGTTCAACGCCTCAACCTCATGCTCAGTATTCGGCGTGTGCGCTACGACCTGATGCTAACTCGTCGCATATTACTGGGAGCTTATGGCGACGAGCTGCGCGAGTTTTTCCCTCTCGTGACGGACTCAAGAACCCGTGGCCATGCTCTAAAGCTTCAAAAGCGAAGGACACTACGCCTACCTCAGGGATTCACGCTCTCAACAAGAATTGTTAACTTGTGGAATACGCTTCCGGAAGAGGTTATCTCAGCGAGCTCTGAAAACCAATTCAAGCAACTTTTGGATAAGGTGTTGCCTGTAATCACGACGAAGCTGAACAACACTGGACAGGATTTCTTCAACTGAGGTTCTCCTGGACTAGGTTGCTGATATAAAGAGATGCGGCTTACAAGGGCTTGACCCCCTGTCGTCTATCAAGAAGAAGAAGAAGAAGTTTGAAACTCGGCAAGTTTCTTTGTTCTCACTATCGCATATATTGATTCATACGTTCATTCGCTAAATATGGTGTTTTCTAAATGCTTGAAAACATCTCGGAACCCACGTGTTACTCCACGATCGAATAATTGTTCAGTCGTACTAGACTCTAATATGTCCACTCTACTCTCTAAATTACACAATTTGGAGACTAATTTTGAAACCATGGTGGATAAAGTGAACAGCATATCGCGCCTTTTCACGGTAATAGAACCGTTGGCAATACTTCTCGACCCCAATTATAATGTTGACTATGATCTGCTTCAGCGCACAGGACGCTTCGTTGAATCTCTTACCTCGGAAATTGAGCAACGGAGAATCAGAGCGAAGAACTTAATCCTTTTGAATATAGCAGATAAATACCCGTTGGATGAACTCAAACGGTCAGTTCTTTCTCATTACGGCCTTCCGGTTGACTCAGCGTCGCTCTCAGGCTTCGTAGATCATCCATTGCTGGCCGCACCCCCATTCTTTTGGAATTTAATAATGAGAATTATGCTTCTCATGTGTTGAAAAATAAGCACGTTCTAGCTTCTGTTGCTAGATTCTCGAATGTGTTAATTAAACGCGACAATACACCACTACAACGTAAATTTGCCCGCCAAGTTCCCGTTCCAGTGAGAGTAAGCTCTCAATCCCCATCTTGTAATAAGATTTTCACTCCGACCGACATAGACATGCTACCTGGAAATATTACAATCAGCTCAGACGCCGGATCACCGGCTGCACCCCAGGATACTGCTAAGCCACAAGCTATCCCTACACGAAATCCTAAGGACGTCAAAAAAGTTAAACTTCCAACGTTCAAAGCAATAGTTCCCCTTCTAAACAAACCACCAAGCATTAAGCCACTGGTGAAGATTCTTTTAGGAACAGTAATTCTAGGTATTCTAGAAAGTATCTCCATCCATTACCTACGCAACCTCCCGTTTACAAGTATTTAGGGTATTCACCTTATGGTTCCCCAGATTCTTCTACATGGTATTCCTACCCTTACTCCAATCAGCATGGTGACCAGCCACAAAAACTTAGTTTAAATAGAAATGGACACCTTAACTTTAACTTACATTATGTTTATCCCAATTCACAAACTGTCATGTCACCCCAAAGAAACATGCATAGTATTTCATCTTGGCCACAACCTGCTCCACAGGTTTATCCATCTTATGCCCCCAGCCATTTTTTCCAAGACTATTCACCACAGTCAAATTTTCCACTAGTGTTTCCACCCGTATACAGGATTTAACACAATCTAGTTCGAAATCCCAAGTCCCCATTACTAACACATCTATCTGTACTCCCGCCATAAGCATCCTTCTATTTAATGCGAGATCTATTTCTTCCAAAATGTCTGATCTTCAATTTTTCCTGTCTGCTAACCCAACTGATGTAGTTCTAATCACTGAAACTTGGACAACTGATGAAGATATAGACGCTACACTTTCCCTACCAAATTATAATATTTTTCGTAAAAATCGGTGCTCCACTCGTGGTGGTGGTTGCATCATATATATTACTAAGAATATTTCTGCCAATCTTCATTGTTCTTCCTCACTGGATGAAATTGATTATTCCATATGGATTGATATACCTTCATTGGATGCCCTTCTCGGTTGTATTTACAACCCACCTCCTCCATCCTTACACAATCTTGATAAGATTAAAAATGCTTTTATTGAAGTTTCTTTGAACCCTTTTAAAAATAAACTTATAGCCGGTGATTTTAACATGCCTTATACATGCTGGAACTCGCCTCAGCAATCTAGGAAATTCACCTCTTTTTCCGAAGCAATCAACCTACTAGGTTACACCCAAGTAGTTGATAAACCTACAAGGCACTCAAACCTTCTAGACCTTATTTTTACATTGGGTCCTAATGCTAGTAATGTGAAAGTCATAGCACCCCTTCCTGGTTGTGACCATAACATGGTCACGTGTCAACTTCATCTTTGTGAGAATCGGACCTCCATCAGCAAAGCTAATGGTCGTCTCTATGTTGATTGGACAAAGTTTTCGACTCTAATTAGAAACTCTGATTGGACTGACTTCTTTATATCTCCGGATTTTAACCTTATCTTATCAAGGACGCGCCCGGTTTGAATTTTGTTTCCACGCTGCTTAATTTTTCGAAATTCATTAAATTTCTGATTCAGTGATTACATTAGCAAAATGATTCAAAATTCTTGTCTTTGCCTTCACTCTAGCTGCAACAAGAAGGTTTCCAAAGGTATAGAGTGCGACGTGTGCCTGCGTTGGGCTCATCCCAAATGCTGTGGACTGTCGTCAGCACAATTTAAGGTTTATGCGGCCCATCGATGGCTTACATGGCTATGTGCTGACTGCATGAAGTCCGTGGAAACTTTGGTTGAGGAACGTAAGCGACTTGAGGAACGTAAGCGTTCTCCTCCTCGTCCATCTCCGAAACCCAAAACGTTTGCCGAAGTAGCTAGGTCAGGGGTCCCGTCTACTCCAGCCAGCATACCACTCCTTTGAGAACACAGAAGGCGAAATCATCGCCATCTTCCTGTCCCCCAAAGGCTCCATGGAAAAAAGTTAAAGAAAATAGGGGTGTTCACATCAGCCCTACTAAGGACGTTCGCGCTCTAGCTCGGGAAGTCCACCATTTAGGAAAAGTGGTTGCTGAGCTGCAAGCCAGGAACCAAGTTAGCTCAACACGAACTAAAAATGTCCTGATTTTAACGCAGGTTGAGCCTTTTATCCGAGAATCAAAGGCTCGTAAGGAAAGCGATCGGAGAAAGGTTATCGACCTACTCCGTGCTTCAGGCATGCGACCTAATACTCCGCTGAAGCGAGTTCACAGGGTCGGGAAATGGAGGGGTGGCCCAAACGACGCATCTACCAGATCGCCGCGGCCAATTGTAGTCGAATTCACAAAGCAATGTGATCGCGACTACTTCCTCTCGAAAGCAGAGAAGCTTACCTGCGTCGAGGGAAAATGCGTCGTACAACCTGACACCCCGGCACACTGAAAACTTCTAGCCCAATTAGAGCTAGAAAGTCTAAGTTAGCAGTAACTCGTAGCTCACCAAACTCGCTCCAGAGTCGAAGCTTAGAAAATGACAACAGTGTGGCGATAACGCTAACACAGGAGAATTTTACTCCAACATTGAAGTGCGCCACTGTCGTGCTTCGTCCTTTAGAGGACAAATCTTGGATGAGTTGTAGTGACTCAGACCATGAAGATGGAACTAGATGCCAAGAGTTGTCGTCTGCTTCAAAAACGAATGCTGTATCTCTTGATGAAATTCAGCCTTCAAAAAACGCGAAGCAGCCTCGGGCATCACGCCCGAGGACAAAGAGCTCTTAGGTAGCCCTAACACCGGGAGTCTGGCCCCACACGATAGTGCTCTTTTGTTCTATACAAACGCTTGTAGCATTAGAAATAAATGGGCTGAACTCCTCTGTAGAGTTGACGACACCCACTGCAAAATTGTGGGTGTCACGGAATCATGGTAGTCTCATGATGACCACATACCAGCTTTAATCGCGGATAGGTTTAGCGCCTTAAGAAGCGATCGACCCCTGGGTAAGCTAGCTGGAGGGGCGTTGCTCCTTATTGATAACGCTATTCCCTTCGAGAAAAGTATTTCTTTTTCTACAACTCAGAAACTCAGAAACTCAAAAAATTTTATGGTAGAAAAAGCATTAAGCTTAACAATAACCATAGGATGACAAGGTATATGGAATATATAAAAATATATAAAAAAATGTCTCAAAAATTAATAGGGACAGTCACATACCGCATGGTTCGTCATAAACTCATCGAGTTTGGAAGCAAAAACCTCAACAGATTCTGATCGTGTGATTTATTCAGGCAAATAGTTCCAAGTGAAACAAATTCTTACCGAGAAAAAATTACGACGAATATCCAATCGAGAATGCGGAATGCTTAAAGCCTTTGAATGTGTTCGTGTTCGAGTAAGGCCATTGGGATTTAGCAAGTGTTTAAGGGGATGGTTTTCAGTATGCAGGATTTTGAATGTCAACAGGAGGTCACTACGTATCCATCGTTGGGTAAAATCATGTAGGTTCAGTTTTAACATTCGCTCTGTGAAAGGCAAATTTCTGTAACGGGGGACCAACTTTGTAGCGAACGAATGTGCAGATAATATCTGCCTTGCTCATACATGGATGCACGCGTATAGTTGTAAGCTGCATCTACCGTAGTCCGAGCACTAGTTTGGAAGAAGATGCTCTTTTGCAAATTCAGCTCTCGTCTCTTTTAGCCGTATCACCACGTGTTGTAATCTTCGGCGATTTTAATCTACCCGAAATAAACTGGGAGTACCAAACCTCGCATGCCCCAGGAGTCGCGAACGATTTTCTGGACTGGTTACACTCCCATGCACTTTACCAACACGTAAACGAACCAACTAGATTCCGCGAGGGTCAGTCTCCGTCTATTCTTGACCTAGTTATTTCTACTTCTGAAAGCGGTATACAAAATTTGGTCGTACTGCCACCACTAGGAAAGAGCGACCACGTAGTGTTAGCCTGCGAGTTACTTCTTTCATTTGGTAAACCCCCACTTAAGATGTCTCGAAGCTTCCATAGGATCGACCCTGCTTCCCTATTACAGGCGGCAGCGCTACTCCCATGGCAAAACATTGACCATGTGGATGGGATGTGGGGGCAGATCAAGAATAACATCCTTCAACTTCAGGATCGATTCGCTCCTCTCTTACCCGTTCGCAAAAAAGGTAAACCTCAATGGTGGTCAGCCTCAGTTTCCCGTAGCGTACGTCACCGCGACGCAAAATGGAGGCGGTATAAGCTTACTCCCTCATGTGGGACTTGGGCCCGTTACAAAGAAGCGCGAAACATAGCTGTTTCCAAGATACGTGGAGCAAAGATTTCTTTCGAAATGAGACTCGCTCAAGAGGCCCATACTCATCCGAAACGTTACTACAGCTACGTTCAATCTAAAGGGTCAACACGAAAAAGTGTAGGTACCTTGAGAAGGGACGATGGATCAGCCGTCATTGCAAGCACTGAAAGGGCTCAATTGTTTTCTGCGCATTTTCAAGGCGTACAACGCCGAGATTATAACTCGAATGCATCTGCGCCATCACTCCAATGTGTACTCTCTGATCGCCCCCTCTGCACTGACCTTACATTCGAGGTACACATTGTTGAGAATATATTGGCCAGCCTAGCTTACAACAAGTCGGCTGGGCCCGATAGCATCCATCCACGAATGATCAGACTGCTAGCGCCTATGTTAGCTGTGCCGATCACAGAACTTTTCACATCATCCCTCAGTCAGGGCACCCTTCCTTTAGACTGGAGAACAGCCGTTGTAGTACCTATCCATAAGGGAGGAGCTTCCTCGGCGGTCAATAATTACCGCCCGGTTAGCCTCACTAGTGTACTATGTAAGGTTATGGAAAGATTGATCCGCGATAAAATATGTGGATATCTAACCAAACACTCTCTTTTGAGTGGCGCACAGCACGGCTTCTTAAAAGGTAGGTCATGTCTGACAAATTTGTTGAGCTTTCTTAACGAGGTTACTAAGAGGATGGATGATGGTATAGCTGTAGAAGTTTTCTATCTCGACTTTAGTAAGGCTTTCGATTCAGTCAACCATAGGCTCTTGCTTCTCAAACTCTCAGCCATAGGAGTATCAGGGAACCTTCTGGGCTGGATTCGAGCATTCCTTAGCGACCGTTCCTTTACTGTCAGGGTAGATGATACTTACTCCGCAAGTGCGCATGTAACGAGTGGGGTTCCCCAGGGCTCAGTCTTGGGGCCGTTGCTGTTCCTCATCTTCATTGATGATCTTGCCAGCCAACTGCGCTCACCCTGTTATATGTTTGCTGACGACGTTAAATTGTCGGTAGGTCGGATAACTCCGATCTGATAAGTGATGTGGAAGCTGTAACAGCATGGGCGGGTAAGTGGGACCTTCCCCTTAACCTAGATAAGAGTCACTTGCTCTCTACACTAGCAGGCAACATGATTGTGTCTACGCCCTCAGCTCACACGGAGTTCCGTAGGGTAAAGTCTACTAAGGACCTAGGAATCGTAGTCTCCGCAAACTTTAAGTGGGCTGACCAATGTGCTGCTGCAGCTCAAAGGGCCAGGAGGGAACTCTTTCGACTATGTTCAGCCCTCACTTGCAGAAAAGCTGAGGTGCTATTGCCCCTTTACAAGGCAATAGTAAGGCCACATTTAGAATACTGTATCCAGGCTTGGAAGCCGTATTACCAGAAGGATATAGTGCAGCTAGAAAAGGTACAGAAGCTGGCCACTCGCATGATCGAGGGGTTAGCACACACCAATTATGAAAATCGTCTATTAGCACTAGGACTTTTCTCACTTAGGAGGAGGCAACTTAGGGGGGATCTTATAGAGACCTTTAAGGTTGTCAAAGGACTAAGTTGTTTAGAATTCGATGACTTCTTTCGGTTCTCTCCTTTGGTTGGTACACGAGGGCACAGTTTTAAGCTAAGTAAACAGCACACCAGGCTCGAATCCAGAACGCACTTCTTTAGCATCCGTATAGTGAACGCGTGGAACTCACTTCCCGCAGAACTAATCTTGGCAACTTCAGTAATTGCGTTCAAACATGGGCTGGACGAACGGTGGCAGGAGCTCTTCCCGGAGCATTACCCTTAAGACTAAATCCCTCATTTTTATGATAAAAAAACACAAAAATATTCGAAAAATTTTTTTTGAAACACAAAAAAGAGTTTCTTTTTTCATTTTTTCGCATTTGTGTAAATAAACTGCTGTCCATCGTCTTTTCATTCGATTGGACATGCAACATGCATAACTCTCTCACCTTTCGGTGATGAGACATCTCCCATCTTCCATTCACAGTAACACACGCCTGTGTTACTTACGAATCAATCCTGGTAGTGGTGGGTGTTTTCAAGCACACCTCCGAAAGAATCTGGGCACTCGTTTCGACTTGGTCGACTATCGCCCTGTGATACTGATACTGATACTGAATATTCCATAAGAACTTAGCTAAATGTCTCGTAAGTGCATCAACTCCTCGGAAAACTAAATCAATTAAACTTAATAAAATAAACCTTCTTGAAAAAAGATAGCCCGTCTTTCTGCTTTTGTAAACCACACACCAGACTTTCATTCATATTTACGTCTCAAGGAACTTCTTAGCTCTTTTACAACGATCAAATTACAATTCTTCGGGAATCAAGAAAGAATGACCCTGAACAGTACTTCGAAGACTAAGTCTTTGAATAATCTAACGAGATCTCGATATAATCTGAGTAAACATGAAATTTCTACAATTGTGTTCCCCCATGATGATATGGAATCATCCACATCAGATTCTTCAGAAATAAGTATGCTATTTTTAAACTATTTTAGCCAATCATTCAATACCACCATATACCCTATTCCAGGTCAAAATACCAGCGTATACCCTGTACTCCCGAATCCAAATAATAATTCAATGTGTATTGATTCCATCTCCTTTAGTTTACAAAAAGTTAGCTCAATGTGTCGGCGAAGCAAAGCTTCTTACAAGCCTGATACTGTGGGCTTTGTTCCAGCAATCTTGCAACTAAATACGGATGATATACCTTTAATCTTATTAAACCTGTTTAATCTTTCTGTTAAATCTGGTATATTTCCTCTCGAATGGAAACATTCTGTCATTAAACCTCGGTTTAAAACAGGCAATTCGCACATCATCACTAATTATCGCCCAATTAATCACACACTTTTTCTCTCTAGGTTATTCGAAAAGTTGATCAAGAACGCACTAATAGCTTACTTAGGCCCAAACGCTTTCTCTCCATTCCAACATGGCTTTTTAAATCAGAAGTCCTGCATTACCTGTCAGTTGGAATATTTGGACTATGTAACCACCTCCATAGATCATGGATTAGCTGTATTGAAAGTTTTCTTAGACATTACCAAAGCATTTGATAAGGTTCCTCATTCTCTTCTTCTTCGGAAATTATCATCATTTGGTATTTTCGGACCCCTATTTAATTGGTTTTGTTCATATCTTTCTGATCGTACCTTCTCCGTTTCCGTTAAAAGCATATCCTCTGGAACACAACCTATACCAAGTGGAGTCATTCAGGGTAGCGTACTAGGTCCTCTCCTTTTCCTTATATATATTAATGATGTGCAACATTTTGTAAAAAACTCAAAGCTCTTTATCTTTGCGGATGATATTAAACTTGTCTTAGCTTTCCCAGCCATAGAGATATCACAGGCTATAGACTCCTTCAACGATGATCTTTCAACCCTTTCAAGTTGGGGCTCACAATCAAAAATTCCTCCTTCGTGAAAGTAGACTGAGTCTATATAAAATGAAAGTATTACCGCTTCTTGACTACTGTAATATAGCCTACTCTCACATTGCTAGGCGTGACTGTATACTCTTAGAAAGCCTTCAACGTAGAATTAGCGAAATCATGTTAGGCTACTCTAATCATTCATCTTATAAAGTACGATGCAGTCTACTAGACATTGACCCGCTATGGTTACGTAGAATTCGCCTTAATCTTTTTCTTTTCTTCCGAATCATCACAGAGCACCAAGTTAAGATTAGGTCCACAATGCGCTTCCAAGATTGTAATCGTTATGTACGACGTAACCGAATGAGGCTATTACATATTCCCCTTACTCGCACTAAAGTTCGACAAAACTTCTTTTTAATTAGGTATGCACATCTTTGGAATTCTCTTCCACTCCATTTTCGTATGTGCACTTCTACAGGTAAATTTAAAGCACTCGTAGAATCTCTTACTGCTCCATCGCTATGCGAAATTCTCAAAATAAACACCCCTATAGACAATATATTTTGTCACGGTATTCCTGGTTATTGAACCAATTGTAAGTATTTTGTACATTAGCACACGCATAGAACAGTTCACAATGTACAAAATACATTGTATTATTAAGTGTCAGGTTACCTAAGGTCTATGTATGTTGCATCAAAACCTGGGACTCGTAGTATATGTATCTATACTTATTGTATCTCTATTGTATCTGTCTAGGCCTGGACAACCTGACAGTATCTCAGCCCACATACAGTCTCTGTCTGTGCGGCACTTTGCCTGGATCAGGCTTGTGCTTTCACTTCAATAGGCTTATTTCACCCACCTTTTGGTTTAAACATAGTTATCCTTAAATATATAAAAATTGTAACATCTAAAACATTAATTTTTATGATTATCTTTTATAACGCAGCTGTAGTGTCAGGTTACCTAAGGTCTAGGCATGTCTCGTCACATTGCTACACTTCTTCATCGTAACCGTGCGTGTTATAATCATTTTTACCATATGACCATATCCTTAACCGTGATCTGCTTATATTTAACCCATTTATATATGAAAATATGGTTTGCCATAATATATTTTCTAAAAAAACAAAAAAAAAAACGCCGAAAATGCAAAAAATACTGTTTTTTTGATCTTTTTTATCGTTTATAATCGATTTACTATTTCTCTTTGATAACCTCTCACCATGATGGTGAAGAGAATATCTTTAATTGTGTTCCAGTGTCTCCGACTCCCAAACCAACTCCGACACTGGCCCTTGCTCCTTCCGCATACGACTGATTCTTCTATATGACCGAAAGCCCTACTGGCGAAGAGTTTTGGTTTCCCTATTTCCGACAATTCTTCAACTTTCTGGATCGTACAACTGGCCCAAACCTCATGCAATTTAAACCCCATCTCTCCTCATCCCCTCCATTTTCTATATTTTTTCAATTTAACTTCGGTTTTTTATATACTTTTCTTCAATCGCATCCACCAACATTCCCAAGAAGTCAATTTATATATGTATAAAAGAACTTTCTTTATTTCATAAATTTATTATTACTGTGACAATGAAATCTTCATGCGCACCATTTCTTTTATATTTATTTTCAATCCCTGCTCCAGAATCTATGGGATCCTCTCCATTTGCTTAATTTGATGAAATCTAGATGAATCTTTATTACTGTGTGACATTGCGCGAAAAAATTAACTTTCTTACCATTGTAAATTTACCATCCTTACCATTCTTATTTTTGTAAACGACTTGGCAGCGTGCTTGAGTTCACGCTGCTTCCTGTTTGCTGATGATGTTAAGATCCTAGGAACCGACAGTAGAGATACGCTTATCTCTGATTTAGAAAAAGTAATCGAGTGGACAAAGACCTGGGACTTGCCACTAAACCTGGGGAAGAGCTGTCTTCTGACGACTGATTTAGCGACAACCCAACTAGAAGTTGGAGAAGGAACTATCAGAATAGCGGCTGCTCAGAAAGTGAAGGATCTTGGCATTACTATAACAGGCGATTTTAAATGGGCTACTCAATGTGCCGAAGCTGCAAACAAGGCTCGCAGAGAATTGTTCAGACTTCGCTCAGCGTTATCTTGCCGAAAACCTTCAATCTTCATCCCCTTATACAAAGTAGTCGTGCGGCCTCACTTAGAGTACTGCGTTCAATCCTGGGCGCCGTACTTAAAAAAGGATATAGCATGTCTCGATAGGGTCCAACGCCTTGCGACTAGGATGGTTGAGGGTCAGGCAGGTAAAAGTTATGAGGCTAGACTCAAGGACCTCGGTTTGTTCTCACTAAAAAGACGGCGGCTGCGAGGTGACCTAATAGAAGCCTTCAAGATTCTAAAGGGTCTTACAGGTGATAATATTACTGAAATCCTCAAACTTGAACCTAAAACAGCTACAAGGGGTAATTCCATGAAACTTCTTAAGAGTAGGCCCAGGTTGCTGGCAGGTGAGCACTTTTTCAGCAACCGTGTGGTCAACTTCTGGAACAAGCTCCCAGATTGTATAGTAAGCCTCTCAAATGTGTTGAGCTTTAAAAGAGAATTAGACGTTAAATGGTCTATCATATTTCCGCATAATGTCTAATAAAAAAACTTTATAAAAAAATACGTATTTTTACATTTTTATCATATCTGTCTAGGCCTGGACAACCTGACAGTAAATTAGCCCACATGCAGTCTATGACTGTGTTTCACTTTACCTCAACAAGGCTAGTGATTTCATACACCACACATTGTTCACGCATATTATTGCATTGTTTCCTGAATAGCTGACCTCTCACCGTGCTGGTGAAGAGAAACCCTACCTTACTTTCCAGTTATTCGGAAGCAAGAACGTGTGAAAAGTACGAACTGTATACTCGATATCGAAGTGCCGGGTGCTCAACCGCATACCGTCGAAGGAAATCTGGGCGCGTGATTGGCTTTTAGCCACCTTCAGCCCTGTGCAACTTGAACTTGAACACCGTGCAATAGTCAATAGTCAATAGTATATTATGGTACAAAAGCTATGAGCTTAAAATATAACCATAGGATAGTCAGTACAGGGGGTCGGGTGGAGTTCAGCGGGTTCGGCGTCAATCGCCAAAGTTCAGTAAAGGGTGTGGTTATGTATCATAACAGTCAATACAGGGGGAGATGAATCGGCGAGGTTCCGTAAACGTATCTGGAAAGGAAGAGGAAAATGGGTGCAGTATCGGGAAGAAGAAAAAAAAGAGAATCCATTAAACTTGTTGAGAAAAATAGAGATAAGCGTCAAGCCGCTTTTTAAAAATCGAAAGCGATGGGGAGGTTACGACAAAAACTGGTAGATCATTCCAAAAACGAGGGGTACGGACAGAAAAGAAAAATTTACGGCAGTTTAACCGACTGGGCTGGTGGGCTAGCTTGAAAACATGCCCCCGGGTTCCGGAACTGGGTGCCATCAAAAGCAGTCCATGGCACGGATGTTTGTTCTCCTTAAGGATCTGGAAAACCAATATCAGATCACCTCGGATGCGACGGTAACTGATCGGGAACACGTTGAGTTGCTGGAGGCGGTCTTCATAGTTCAGTAAACTGAGTCCTTTGACGAGCTTTGTGAACCTCCGTTGAGCCTTCTCTAGGACGTGATGGTCACGCTTTAACCATGGAGACCAAACGGATACCGCATATTCCAGGTGGGGTCTGATGTACGCGTGTAGGAGCGAGGAAAAGAGGCGGCGGTCAAAAGACCCGAATACCCTTTTGAGGAGCCCTACGTTGCGATTGGCGACTGATGATGCGAGGGAACATTGGGCTGAGCACCCAAGATCACTTTGAACCAATACGCCGAGGTCCTTTTCTAGCATACTCACCGAAAGTTCGGTGGTGCAGGTGAAGAGAAACCCTACCTTACTTTCCAGATATTCGGAAGCAAGAACGTGTGAAAAGTACGAACTGTATACTCGATATCGAAGTGCCGGGTGCTCAACCGCATACCGTCGAAGAAAATCTGGGCGCGTGATTGGCTTTTAGCCACCTTCAGTCCTGTGCAACTTAAGTCGATCGAGCGCGCGATACGAATTCTTCACGCACGTCTGCATTTTGAGATTTATTTTGCATTTTCCTTAACTCACAATATTCTTTTCACGAAATGAGTCGCGTTGATAAGATAAACGAAAGCAACAACTGCGCAAAATGTGCCGTGGATGTTCTATACGACGTTCCTGCCCTCCAATGCGATCGCTGTGATTCTTGGCAGCAGCTGAGATGCTCGAAGATTCCTAAATCGCTTTATGATTGTTTAACAACGCATAAAAATGAAGAAATATTATTTTTCTGTGTTGCGTGCCGAGCCCGCCATCGAAGAGACAAGCTGGCCGACAAACGCAGCAGTAAAGCGCCTAAATCCGCTATTATCGACACGCCAAACAATTTGCGACTAACCGAAGACACAAATCAGAACACTACTTACGCGGAGATAGCAACCAATGCGTCCTCACCAGCCGCGGAGCCATACTGCGCGATTGTCACCAGACTTCAACGCCTGGAATCCCTACTAGATGTGAGAAATCCTCAAGGTGATCAGATAACGCCAACTGCATCTCGATCATCGAAACATCATACTGCTTCTCAACGACAAACTATTAAGCCGAAACCGACTAACACCGATAAACTGCCTGTAGTTCAAAAGGCCACTCAACGCAGCTCGCAATGCCAGACCATTGTATGCACGAATGTGTCTGAAAGCTCCTCGCCGTGCTTCCAAACACGCAGGAAAGACGATGTGCAACAGTGGAATGCCATCTGCGAAAAATTGCAACTTGAAGTAACGGCGGTATCCTTGGTACGTCTTTCCAGACGCCCGAACTCGCTTCACGCGGATGCACCACGCCTACTACGAATCACCCTTGAGTCTACTGCGAAGGTAGATGAAGTCTTGCTCTCGGCCCACCTTCTCCGGAATACGAAATCACCTATCCGCATTTTTCCTGACGTTCCATGGTCTCAAAGACAGATGCAAAAGCAGGACGGTTACGATTGGAAATCGGAGAATGATAAACGCAGCATCTTTATTCACGGTGTTCCTGAACTGAACGATGAGGACTTAGCTAAGAACACTCTACACGACTGCTCTCAATGGCGCTACATCCAAGAGCTTAGCAAAATCAAAGGAACTATGACGACTGCCGTGAAACGCCTTCCCAAGTCCTCCAGTTACAAGGGCAATGCTCCGCGCATTCTGAAAATTACATTCCACTCAGAGGACATGGTAAGTACCGCTTTGAGGTTGTGGTATGATAACAAGCGCTTTGCACCCACGGAGGTTCGACTTCGCTCCGCAGTCGACAAACCACAGCCTCGTCCACAATCACCAGTCGCGTCGAATGGAGACCAATCTGCTAGCGAATTACACACGACTGTTTCAAAAAACTCCCAGGAGCCGGCTTCATCGGGGCCGGTGGAATAAGTGCACCTCCAGTAGCCGACTCCCAATTACTGCATCAAAAATATTTAAAATGCTGCTATACAAATGCCAGAGGTTTTTTGACAAAACATTCTGAACTAAATCTCTTGAATTTAGCCGAAAATTTCGACCTTATTGCGATAACAGAAACGTGGCTCACCACAGATGTATTATCTTCTGAAATCGCCTTGTCCGGAATGCAACTTTTTCGTATGGATCGTCCATCCAAAGGTGGTGGTGTACTCCTCTACGTTAATCAAGCTCTCTCCTGTGAACTGGTTGATGATGAGAGATTACCCCACACCGATACCCTTTGGTGCCGCCTCAAATTACAAAGAAGTGATTCTGCACTACTTGCCGTAATCTACCGTCCCCCAAACACATCGGAAGAAAGTGACCATTGTTTGCTTACTTGTATCCGGAATTTCTTATCAATGAACTTTACCCACATGTTAATTATGGGCGACTTTAATTCACCTGGTTTGTCATCAGGTACCACGGTTCACAACTTTGCAAGAGATTTTCTGGAAGTTATTACCTCTCACCCGTTGTACAATCACGTACTGGACCCCACCCGCTATAGTGGAAGCTCCAATGCATCAACTCTCGATCTAATCTTTACCAATGAAGAGCATATGATATCCAACTTGGTTACGTATCCCCCACTAGGTAAAAGTGACCACGTAATCTTATGTTTTTCATATATCTCGTACGCTTATTATCCAAACAATCGTGTACAAAAACAGCGATATGTGACCGATTATCGTCTTCTATCCGAACTTGTCTCCGCTAACAATTGGACTGTGCCCGAAAATTTGGGACTTGACGCCTGCTGGACCGAGTTTGTGACGAAATGGCATGCACTCTTGGATATTTGTACATTCGAAAAGCCATATGCACCGCAGCGCAGAAGTGCAGAAATTCGAAGCAGAACTAGAAAAGTAATTGCACTACGTAATGAAGCTTGGTACAAGTATACTACATGTCCCACTCCTTCCAGCTGGGAATCATATCGACGTTTGCGGAACCATAGCGTTTCTCTCAAGCGGCAAGATCGATACTTATATCAACGCAGCCTGACTGATAAGTTCGCGCAGAACCCAAAACTCCTGTACCAGCATATAAACAGCAAAAGAAAAGTAAAAATCGGCATACCACCTCTTCAATCTTTGAGAGGGTTAACTGCTACGTCCGTTGACGCAGCGAATGCACTCCGGACGCACTTTGAACCTATCTTTCAGGTAACACAAGGTCCACTACAGCTACGCCAAATTTCAATAATCCCCCACATTTCAACCAATCTTTTTACCCCTGAGATTGTTCATCGAAAAATACTATGCATGCGCCAAAACGCCTCCCCTGGGCTCGATGGGATACACCCAAAAGCTTTAATTGCCGCAGCGCCCATAATCTCAGACTACCTAGCAGCCTTATTCCAGCGTTCCTTGGACGCCACAGAAATACCGCAACAATGGAAAGACGGACTTATCACCCCTATATTTAAATCCGGTGATCGTACAATGCCGAGCAATTACCGCCCAATTACCCTTCTTCCCATTATTTCCAAGATTATGGAGAGTATCCTGGCCGACGCAATAATGAATCACCTGGAAACAAACAACCTTCTCACATCGGAACAACACGGGTTCCGCAGCCATCGTTCATGCACCACAAACCTCATACTTGCGCGCGATGACTGGACCAAAGCAGTTGATTCCGGCTCAGGGGTAGATGTTGTTTACCTCGACTTCTCCAAAGCCTTTGACCGTGTTGACCACAGTATCCTCTTGCACAAGCTCCAGTTTTATAAAATTGGTGGTCCCCTTCTGGCATGGATAGAAAAATTCCTGCAAAATCGAACTCTTCGTGTGCGTGTCAGGCAATCCCATTCGGAGAGCTTCACAGCGACCTGTGGTGTCCCACAGGGATCCGTACTAGGCCCACGATTGTTTCTTATTTTCATCAATGACATCGGGTTAGCAATAAAGAAAGCAACAGGTAGCCCATATTCCAACAGAGGACGAATGTACACAGAGACAATTGTCTGGAACATTTGCGGGGTAATGGACTCAAAGGAACGCCGAATCGCCCAGAGCATCCTGGTAGCGCTGCCTATTCTCCGACAAGTGTCAGCCTTCGACCTCAAGGAATCCATAACCAGAATCCCTAAGTCTTTTTCGACCGTCACCGCTCTAATAGGCTTACCTTCAATAAAGTATTCACCACCAGTGTCATCGGAGTTTATGCGCATGACCACTGTCTTGTCCTCATTGATAGGCAGTGACCAGCAATGTGTCCAACTGACTAAGTCATCAACTGCTTGTTGCAGTTGCTTGTGGCCATCGCAGGAACTGACAGAGGCCCACAGTTTCAGATCATCCGCGAAAAAAAGACAATCGATCGCTACTGCGTCCGGAATATCATTCACGAAAACTTTGGATAACAATGGGTCAAGGACAGATCCCTGCGGCACTCCGGAGCCTGCTATCATCTCTGAAGACAGAACTCAATTCACCTCGACACGGTTAGACCGCCGTGATATGAATGCCTCGATCCTTTTAAGTAGACGACCCTGGATACCCAAACCCTCCAGCTTGACGAGCAATCGGCGGTGGGGCACGCGGTCAAACGCCTTACCAAAGTCGATAACAATGACATCGACCTCTTGACCAGAATTAGTCAAAGCACACCAACTTTCTCGCGCCAGGAGCAGATTACTTACGCATGAGCGATTTTTGGTGTTCGCGGATGACATCAAGCTTTGGCGACATCAGCAGACATCAGATGACCACGACAAATTGCAGGCCGATCTAGATGTGCTACACAAGTGGTCATCTGAAAATCGCCTGAATTTTAATACATCTAAGTGCCATACTCTCTCACTGAGAAATAAATCACCAGTTCCGTACACACTTGGAGGGGAGCAACTACAAAATGTCGAGAGCGAAACGGACCTTGGAATCATTATGCAGCGGGACCTAGGCTGCTCTCGTCATTGCTGCAAGGCTGCAGGATCGGCAAACCGAAATCTAGGATTTCTTAGACGAGCCTTCGGACATTTTCACGCACAGATCCTGCCACGTTTGTTGACAGCCTATGTTCGTCCATCGCTGGAATACTCTGTCTGCGCATGGAGTCCATGGCTAAAGAAGGATATACAGCAACTGGAGCAACCTCAACGCAGAGCTACCAAGTTTATTCGAGGTTTGTCCAGTACAGCATATGAGGAACGTCTGAGAAGATGTAATCTCTTTTCCCTAAAATACCGTCGTCTGCGGGGAGATCTGATTTTCACATTCCGTGCACTTACCGAAATCAATCATCCATGCAGGAATATGTTTATCTTGTCTCCTCTTGTCAATCACCGTGGACACAATCTCAAGCTCTCACACCAAATCAGCAAGTTAAATTGTCGCAGTAATTTTTTAACGCTTCGAATTACGCGAGTATGGAACGCACTGCCGGCAACCGTTGTAAACTCCCAATCAGTCTCAACCTTTAAACAACGCTTGGACACACATATGAAAGGGTATGTTTATTCTGCGTGACATTTTTTTTCTTCTGTATTCACACCGATTATAATGCGTTCCAAGTTTTCCACTCTTTCAGACTCACTATTTCCCGTGTCTGGAGTCGATCTCCTACCCGTACAAATGCCACAAGAATCCCGGAAAGGTCTAACACAACCCCGAAGCCTCCCTATTCTCAAGCTACCACCTAGCGAACTCGGGAAGACGCAACTCCAAAGCGAGTGTGGCCCGCTATAAGGCCTCCCCGCACCCATACTGATTATACTGACCAATTTATTCCCTCGAACCCCACTCTGACGTTTTTTTCTTTATCCTATTTTTTCGATCCACTGTAAACACATCCTGTGGTTATTTGAAGCTATGTGCTTATTTTACCATAAATATACTATTGAACTACAATTTTCTAGGAATGTGGTGAAGGAGAGTAAGATCTCACTTCCGAGCAGTAAAGCTGACAGTTCACCAGACGCACGCAAATGCTGCCTCATTATTGTGAATGCACCAGAACCAGATGGAGAAACATCTGCTGCCAGAATTCAACAGGATAGCCAGTTTCTTCAATCAGTTTTCGGGAAAATGGTTGACCAAGGGGAGGCTGGTATCACAATTGTATCAGCGTTCCGACTTGGACGCAGAAATCTGGAGTGTGAAAAGCCCAGGGTTCTGAAAACAGTACTGGCTTCCGACGATCAGGCCCAAAAGATCCTAAAGCGCGTTCATCGACTGAAGGGTCTACCGTATAAAATATTACGAGATTTGTCGCCTGACGATAGAATCAAGATGAAGACTGCTACGATGGAGCTTAAGAAAAGATTATCGGAGGGTGAGAAGGACCTTCGTATTGTGGATTTTCGCGTAGTAAAGAGGCCATCCAAAGTTCGCTGGAGGCCCATACTGATCGAGCATCCAACTGCTCTCCATTAAAGTATTTCGAAGTGCTCTGTTTCAACGCGCGGAGTTTGAGGAACAAATTTGACGAAGTAAGCCATCATGTCTTGGCACTACAGCCAGATATCGTTGGAATAACGGAAACCTGGCTGACACTCGACATTACTGATGCAGAGCTATTCATTCCGAATTACCGCCTACTCAGAAGTGATCGAATTGAATCTCGACATGGTGGTGGGGTGGCGATATACGTCAAAGAACATTTATCCGTGGAGGTTGTTGATAGTTTTCGAGATGATGATGGTTTTGCTGAAAGCATTTGGTGTCAGATCAAGTCCAGTAATGGATCAGCAATGATCGGTGTCATCTACCGTTCACCCTGCGCCCGTATCATGGCATTATTTGACCAGCTCCGCCGCCATGGGACGAGGAACGATTGTATGATACTCGGTGACCTGAATGCTCCGGACATCAACTGGTTGGACCTCGTTACAAATGGGGATGAGTACCAACGGGAGTTTCTAAATCTGATTCTGGATTTGAACCTCGTGCAGCACGTTCTCGTTCCTACTCGCTATGGACATGGCCAGACTCCGTCTACTCTTGATCTGGTTTTGTCACCCAGAGAGTCAGATGTGGTTGACTTATCCGTAGAACAGCCCATCGATACAAGCGACCATTGTGCTATTCGGTTCAAATGGACTCGGGGTAAACCGGCCCAGCCGTCGCGGCTTCCACGGAGAAACTTCTGGAACATGGACTTGAAATTGTTGGTTGAAAAAGCAGCCTCAATTGACTGGACGTTACCCGTTGATTCCACTATTGATGACTGTTGGAAATGGTTCCTGAATAATATCCGTTGCTTAGAGGATGTTGCTCCATTAACCAGAGATCGTCCCGGCTCCCGTGGCCCTCCTTGGTTTGATAGAGAACTTCGTACCTGCCTGCGGCAAAGAAAGCGTCTTTGGATTAAATTCAGAACGAGCCGATCGGACGCCCATTACGAAGAATATCGGGCTGTACGGAATCTTTGCTCAAAATTGAAGAAGGATAAAAGAAGTCGATTCGAGCTTCAATTAGCAAATTCTTCAAAATATAATCCTAAACGATTATTTGCGTACATTCGGCGACGGGTCAAATCATCGAACCCCGTACCTTCTCTCAAAAATTTGGAACGGGAGGTTATAGAGACTGACACTGGGAAAGCTGAGGTGTTTGCATCGCAATACCAATCAGTTTACGCAATAGAGCCTACCATATCCTGCAAACAAATATCGCCGACGGAAGTAATGGCCAATTTTGAGATCACGGCTGACATGGTGCGAATCCTCATCGAACATCTAAAGGTACAGACATCTCCAGGTCCTGATGGTATTCACCCTGCCATATTAAAACCTTTATCAAGGATCATCAGTTCACCTTTAGCCGCTTTATTCCAAATTTCAATCGATTCGGGACGTCTACCAGAGGATTGGAAAATGGGTATAGTAAAGCCGATGTTCAAAGGTGGGAGTTTATCAGACCCTGTAAATTACCGTCCTGTTACACTTACGTCTGTCGTAGGCAAATTGCTGGAACGGATTGTAAAGGATAAGATAGAACAGTATTTGCGCGAGACCCAACAATGCTCGAATGCCCAACACGGCTTCACGAAAGGCCGCTCATGTATCTCCAATCTACTGACCGCCCGAGAACATTGGTGCAGAAGCCTTGACGCTGGTTTGCCAGTTGATGTAGTCTTCATCGACTTCAGTAAAGCATTCGACCGTGTTCCACATCAGAGGCTTATTTGGAAACTAAGAATGTCTGGTATAGAGGCTTCGTTGCTTGCTTGGATTGAGGATTTTCTTATCGGACGGCGAAGCCTCGTTGAAGTCAATGGGGCCAGATCTGCATCCTTTATCCCAACTTCTGGTGTACCACAAGGATCCGTTCTGGGGCCAACCTTGTTCAAACTCTATGTGAGTGACCTTCCCGGTATTCTGAACAGTGGTTGTCTCTTATTTGCAGATGATCTGAAGGTGTGGGCTTCTGTCACGACGGCCGCTGACGCTTCCCACTTGCAAGATGATTTGAATGCACTTCGGAGTTGGACTGACAGATGGATACTCCCGATTAATGAAAAGAAGTGTGCTATCATGCACATCGGGAGCAACAACATGCGACATGCATATCAGTTGGAGGGCCATGGTCTCAGGATAGTTGATGTAGAGCGAGATTTGGGGGTGATGGTAACTTCATCCCTCAAAACTGCGGAGGATACTGCGAGAAAGTTCGGTTCTGCCAGCCGCATGTGGTGGGCATTGAGACGATCCTTCTTAGAGATAAATCCCAAAGTTTTTCAAATTCTGTATAGCTATCACGTCAGACCAATATTGGAATTTGGGCTTCCCGTGAACTATCCGTTAACCAAAGGGGAGAAGGATCGTCTGGAGAAAGTCCAAAGGAGAGCTACCAAGTGCGTGAGGGGTATGTTTCGTATTCCCTATGACGACCGATTGCGGGAACTCAAACTTTTCCCACTGGAATATCGAAGAATGCGATATGATTTACTGGTCACGCGGAGAATCCTACTTGGATATTACGGAACGGAACTTCAACAATTCTTTTCGGTATCCACGGACTCCAGAACTAGAGGTCATTCGCTGAAGTTGCAGAAGCGCCGAACGGAACACCTGAAGCCATCGTTTACTCTGTCGACCAGAGTGGTCAATATTTGGAATGCACTCTCCGCTGATGCAATTGGGGCAGTCACCGAAGAGCAGTTTAAACGCATATTGGACGGTGAACTTCCCGCTATCCTGCGCGATTCGCCTACTCTTTCAGCTCAGTAACTCCTCGTGAAGAATCTACGCTGAGATAGCAGAGACCCGGGAGGTGAAGCGGCTTTCACGGACTGTAGTCCTCCTGCCGTCTATTCAGAAGAAGAAGAAGAAGAAGAAGAACTATTGAACTTGAACTTGGTCCTTGCTTCTTCCGCGTAAGACTGATTCTTATACATGAACTGAAATCCATACTGGCAAACAGTTTCGGTTTTCCTTATTAGACAATTCTTCGACTTCCCTGGATCGTACAACCGGCCCAAACCTCATGCATTTTTAAACCACAATCTCTCCATTTTCTAATTTTTTTCAATTTAACTTCGGATTTTTATGTGCTTTTCTTCAATCACACCCACCAACATTTCGAAAGAGTCAATTTATATACATATGAAGGAACTTTCTTTATTTCGAAAATTTATTTTCACTGTGACAATTATATCTTCAAACGCACCATTTCCTTCATAACTTTTTATGTTATTTTCTTTTTTTAATCTCTGCTCCAGAATTAATTGCATCCTCTTCATTTGATTATTTCGATGCAATCTAGATGAAACTTTATTACTGTGTGACATTGCACGAAAAAATTAACTTTCTTACCCTTGTAAATTTACCATCCTTTATTAAACGGAAAAATGTTTAAAAATTCCGCTTGATAAGTTCAAGTTCAAGTTGCACATGGCTGAAGGTGGCTAAAAGCCAATCACGCGCCCAGATTTCCTTCGACGGTATGCGGTTGAGCACCCGGCACTTCGATATCGAGTATACAGTTCGTACTTTTCACACGTTCTTGCTTCCGAATAACTGGAAAGTAAGGTAGGGTTTCTCTTCACCAGCACGGTGAGAGGTCAGCTATTCAGGAAACAATGCAATAATATGCGTGAACAATGTGTGGTGTATGAAATCACTAGCCTAGTTGAGGTAAAGTGAAACACAGTCATAGACTGCATGTGGGCTAATTTACTGTCAGGTTGTCCAGGCCTAGACAGATATGATAAAAATGTAAAAATACGTTTTTTTGTTTTTTTATAAAGTTTTTTTATTAGACAATATGCGGAAATATGATAGACCATTTAACGTCTAATTCCCTTTTAAAGCTCAACACATTTGGGAGGCTTACTATACAATCTGGGAGCTTGTTCCAGAAGTTGACCACACGGTTGCTGAAAAAGTGCTCACGTGCCAGCAACCTGGGCCTACTCTTAAGAAGTTTCATGGAATTACCTCTTGTAGCTGCTTTAGGCGCAAGTATAAGGATTTCAGTAATATTATCACCTGTAAGACCCTTTAGAATCTTGAAGGCTTCTATTAAGTCATTTTACAATTTACTTATTTTGTACACATTGATAACCTGATCATGTTTTGCATGCCTTGGTTTACCAAGAATATAGTATTATTATTATTACCAGTTAGACCCTTCAGAATCTTACAGGCTTCTATTAGATCGCCTCGCAGCTACCGTCTATTTAGTGAGAATAGATGTAGGTCGTTGATACTTGCACCGTGTGTTTCACATGACTGACCCTCAATCACCCTAGTAACATGGTACTGGACCCTTTCGGGACATGCGATATCTTTTTTAAAGTACGATGCACAGGGTTGAACACAGTATACCAATTCGCATACCTGCACGGATGTGCAACCATGCAATACTTTGTGCTGTGTGGCTAACACCGTGCTAAATTGATTGGCCAGAGTTAGTGAGCTGCATGCTGAAACAGGCTAAAGTCTCACTACCATTTCCTGTTCTTTTTTCCCTCATATCTGTCTAGGCCTGGGCAGTCTGACAGTATCTAAGCCCACGTGCAGTCTCTGACTGTGCGCCACTTTGCCTGAATCAGGCTTGTGCTTCCATACCATCATGCCATACCTCCTATAGAGGAATGAATATAGAAGTTTTCGGCATGTGAACGCTGAGCGCAGTCTCAACAATTCTCTCCGAGCCTTTTTTGCTGCTTCTGCACATTGAGTAGACCACTTAAAATCTCCTTTGATAATAATAGCGAGATCCTTCACTTTCTGAGCAGCAGCTATTCTGATAGTTTCTTCGCCGATTTCTAGTTGTGTTGTTGCCAAATCAGTCGTCAGAAGGTCGCTCTGTCCTGGGTTGACGCCCTACATGTCCAAATGCCACAATCCATCAATGGTGCAGCCTGACGCGAATGTCGGCAGCTATATGGCCGTGGAACCTAAAACGCTTCTTCCTTTGCTTTTTCAACCCGCTGCTCAATAAACTGCGTTTTGTACAATTTCTCATATTCTTATACCGTATTAAACTATAGAACAATTCAAGCACACCTCCGAATGAAACTGAGCATACGCTCCAGCTTGGTCGATTATCCCCTGTGATACTGATACCTTCTGCCCTACGCAAATTTAAACTGAACGTGAACTCGAACGTGATTGCCAACAAGTGTTTCAAAAATTCTTGTTGCAGAAAAGTAATAAATTTTATCGAGTTTAATGCTTGCAAGAGATTGGCACATCAAAAGTGTTCAGGGATAAATCCCTAGCACAATAAGGTTTATGTTACTCACCGTTGGCTCCAATAAATATGTAGTGAGTGCCACTGTGCAGCAAAATACCATTTTCAGAAAAGTCTAAAAATGCTCGTTCTCCGCAATGCAACAAAGCTTCTAAGGTTAGTGCGAATAGATCATTTGCTGAAGTTGTACGTGAGAATATCACTGCTAGCTCCGTGGTACAAACAATGAACTCAAATGAAATTACGGTGAGTAAATATCCCAAGATTACAAAGTGACGCAAAAGGATTAGAAAGGCTAAGGCACTGGATCAAGCGGCTAAGCTAAATGTCACTTCGCAGACCCCGTCTTCGAAGCCACGTAAAAGTAGGAACAAGGCACAGACAGGTCGTAAAGCGGTAGCTACTAGAAAATTTGACTCAGTCAGATTTAATTGCTACTGTCGTTTCGAGCCCCGATAAGATATCGAAGGATCTGGAGCAGCTTAAATCGGCTCGTCAGGGAATACGGGATAAATCTCGTAACACGCTGGTGCTTAATCGGGATGAAACCTATATACGCGAAGCCAAAACGCGTAAATCACTCGACCGGAGTTGTATAAGAAATCTGCGCCGTAATGTTGGTATGCGCCCAGATACGCCACTAAAGCGTGTTCATCGTGTTGGCGTATGGAAGGGTCACAAAAGTGAGTCAAGCCACTCCAAGACAACTTTTAGTTGAATTTCTCTTGCAATCCCAGCGTGACCTGTTCTTTGCAAGTTACATTGTCTTTATTGAAACAAACAAAGGGAAACATGTTGTCGTGCCCGACAACAAGAAGGAATCCGTAAGGTCAAAGAATTCACGTTATGATGTAAATTTTAACAGAATGCGCTGTTCTTCGGAAAAGGATGGCTCTTCGTCATGTATAGAAATCACGGACTGGTCTGGGGATGTAAACGTTAATCTTCGTATTGACCCAGAAATCCCACAGCTCGTAATTAGCAACCTTCCAGGTACAGAAGAACTTCAGGCCGCGCAAGGCGATTCGGCTCTCTTAGGCAGCACACTAATAAACGTGCCGACTCCTCGGGTATTACGCCCGAGAATCAAGCAGGACTAGTTAGGAATATATCACGAGACACCGTCGCCAGAGTGATATACGGAAATTCATGTCGTATCCGAAATAAGTGGTCTGAACTCTCCATCCTGGCGCATGAGTTAAAACCGCATGTAATAACACTGTCCGAAACGTGGCTATCTGCAACTGATCATATTTCTGACACAATTTGTAGCAGTTATTCTGTGGTCAGATGTGACAGACTACGTGAACTCAACGGGGGTGGCGTTGCTATCTTTCTCAGGCTAGTTCTTCAAACTTCAGAATCGAGCGTTAGGCTAAGCACGCATAACGTCCAAATTTTGGAAGATTCTCTCGTTTCGAGATTCCTCGCATCTTCGATATTCCGGTCCATCGTTCTTCAATATTCTTCGTATCATTTTTCCCCTCACCCGATTTTCTTTTCATACAACAACTGCTCATATATTGAATTTTCTGTAAAACTGATTGATTATCATTTACCTGGACCATTTTAACGAAATAAAAATTATCAGCACGTATGACCTTGAAAATGTTAATAATTATTGTCCATTTTTTTGCTTTATGTATACAAACAACTTTGATAATTATCGATCATGTTCAGCATGCCTTGGAATTCCAAGAATAAAATATTTATTTATTTATTTATTTATTAGCTCATGTCGTCTTTTTAAAGCTTCCTTACAACATGGAAATATGCCGAGTATTTGAAAGCCGGCTTATTATTATATTTTTATATTTGCACAATCTGAAACAGATATGGTGCCGTTCAACATAAATAATGAGATGTACAAAGCGAGAAGGGGGGTACAAAGCGTTGACATCATCGTCATCGTTGAACGTAGGCATGATTCTACCCGGTTGCCTACACCGAAGTAGGGGAGATTTCGTTTAGGGGGTACAACCCCGAGCCTTTACCCACAAGGCAGTGGAGCGAGGGAGGTCCGCACCTATCTGTGGCCGGTGACCTACGAAGCGGTTCATACACCCTTTTCAGGGAATTTCCAGTTAGGAGCCCGATAACCCCGTTGATAGGTTGGTGACTTCAGTTTTTGCCTGTGCACCATACAATGTCCTTGGATAGGACAAGTGGCAGTGACTTTTGGAACGGCGAGTCACATCCGCCGCGTCGTGATGTCATCATTGGATTTTTGTGGCTTTAAATAGGGAGAACGCTCGCCAGGCGAAAACCCACCACACCCACAGACACAACCGCCGAACCTTCCGCTGAGCTCAGAGAACCGAGCCCACCTAGCTGACAACACGTGGAGGTATTTTGGCAAGCCAGCTGGAAGCTGGCTAGTGTGATTCCGATACATAAAGCTGGCAGTCAATTCTCAGTTTGTAAGTACAGACCTGTAAGTCTTACTAGCATCCTATCTAAAATCCTGGAGAAACATATTAGGGATAGGATCTGTCGCCATCTAGTTGATTATTCGGTGCTGAACTCCGCGCAGCACGGCTTTCCTAAAGGGAAGTCGAGCCTAACAAACCTCTTATGTTTTCTTAACGAGGTCACCACGAGGCTAGATAAAGGCCAAGTAGTTAAAGTTTTTTATTTTTACTTCTGCAAGACCTCTGATTCGGTAAACCACAGATTGCTCGCAACCAAAGTTAGTTATATGGGTTTTGAATGGTCTTCTGAAGAAAAGAATAAGAGGCTTCTTAAGCAACAGATTTATTCGTGTTAGGATAGGCAGTATGTATTCGACGAAAGTAAAAGTTGTTGGTGGAGTCCCACAGGGTTCCGTACTCGGACAGCTACTTTTCCTCATTTTCATCGCATAAGTGTCCCTGCTATATTTTTGCGGATGATATCAAATTTATCGGATCACTTGATGAACAGGATCTTCTTGAGGATATAGAATATGTCATCAAGTGATCTGCTACATGGGATCTACTAGTTAACTTCACTAAGAGCTATCTATTGTCTAAAGTCATTAGGAACACGTTAAAGGTTTTTCCACGGTTTGCGTCAACTCGGTCCTAGTTTATCAGCTATGAAGAGTAAATCAAAACAACGAGTGCTTGTTTCATTCCGTAGTGACATCATTGAGTTAAACGATGTATTTTGAGTGTTATAATAATAATAATAATAATATATATTCTTGGATATCCAAGGCATGCAATACATGATCAGTTTATCAAAATTTGAACAGCAAAAGAAAATACTACAGTGCAAATGACCGAAGTGAGCGGGATTTTAAAACATTTTTCTCCGTTCAATAAGGGAAATTAATATACATTTGGTAAGGAAAAAATATCAATGTCTAATAGAAATAAAATTTCATTTAAATTATGTCAAGATTTACGAATGGCAAGGATGCAAGAAACAAATGGAGAACAGAAATGGAAGGCAATTATGGGAAACGTGGTGCGAATTGTTATGGAGTTTTCATAAAAAATTGATAAATAAATTATATATGAATAAATTCATGTTTTTACGGAAAGTTTGAATAAGAAGATTGAAAAGGGAACATAAATCCATCGTAATAAGAAAATCTAAGAAAATTGTGGGGGATGAGAGAGCGGTGTGGCTAATAGCAGGGAGGAAGCAGTGAACCTCGTCTTACGGACTTAGAAACTGCAGTAATACGGTCACAGGCATCTTCTTCTCTGAAATACATTTGCCAGATATGCCTTCCTGATTTCGAATCTCTGCAGAATAATAGCCAATCTACTCTGCTGACATGTCCTATGCGTACCTCACAAGTTACTCCACAGTTGTCCTCAACACCAGCTCGACCCGAAAGTGCAACCCCAAGTCAAACAGTCGATAATAGGATTTCTAAAGTTGAATCTGATGTCCGCCGTATTCTTGCAGAACTCGCCTCTCTGCGCCGGCAACAAGATCAGCCTGTAGTTCCTGTTGTTGAATGTAACCCTGGGTGCACACTCTCCCCTCCGTCATACCTTCCACTGAAAGAGCCGGTTACTGCAACTACCTCAAAGAAAAAGCAGTCAAACACTTCTCCGCCAAAAGTCAAAAACGCGCGTCCTCACACATTCTCCGTCATTTGTACAAATGTACCTGAGTCAACATGTACACAGTTCAAAAGTAAGCGTGAACATGATCTACAACAGTGGATTGGCTTGTGTTCGAAAATGAAAATCCCAGCCATAGATCCCTCGAGTATAACACAATTAACCCGACATCCATCTTCCCCCCATGCCGATAAAGCCCTTCTCTTACGTATTGACTCGCAAACGAGTGAACAAGCTGAAAACGTTTTATTGTCTGCCTATTTACTCCACGGTGAATCTAGTATTATCCGGATCTTTCCGAACGTTCCATGGACTGAGCGCCAAAAGAATCGTGATTCTAAATCAACGCGGCGAGAGCCATCAGCTATCATCATTCATGGTGTACCAGAAGACGAATGTTCAAATGATCTAGATAAGAAACAGCATGATTACGATCAGTGGCGTTTCCTACATAGTCACATGGAGTGTACTGATATAATTACAACCGCTATTTACCGTCTTCCTCGTTCAGGTACATACTCTGGTAATTCTCCCCGCTTACTGAAGGTTTGTTTTCTACATCCCGATATGGTAAATTCTGCGTTAAGTGCTTGGCGTACAACTCGTAGATATGCTCCACCTAATGTTTGACTATATTCCGACAATCCACGCCGTAATCCTATACCGACCGTTGTATCCAGATTGCCCAACACTGGCACCGAGGGTGACTCACTCGTCAATCCTAAAGTAACAAATATACCACCCGCATCTACTGACGTATCAAAAAACCTGAACCAGCCGGTCGTGTCCCGACCGGCTCAGGTGTATATTAGCCTTCACTTATTCTGCGGAAGTCCCTGGTATGTGGCTATACTAATGCTCAAAGCCTTCTCAGTAAAATTAACGAACTCAGATTACGTACTTCCGCTTGCCCCTATGACATTCTGGCCGTCACAGAAACTTGGTTGAGTGATTGCCACCTCGACAGTGAGATTGAGCTGACTAACATGACTGTCCTCCGGTCAGATCGGCCTACAGCAGGAGGAGGTGTAGCTCTTTACACCCGATCATCATTACACTGCTCAGTATTAGATGGTTTTCAATCTTCCGACGCTCTTACCTGTGTTTTGCAACTATCCGTTCATTCAACGTTACTGATTGTTCTCATCTACCGTCCACCCAATAGCTCAGCGGCTCGCGACATGCAATTGCTGACAGATCTGAACCACGCATTAACTGTTTCCCACACACATGTCCTCATTATGGGTGACTTCAATTTACCACGCCTATTCTGTGACCCATATCCTAGCAACCCTCTATCAAATGAACTACTGGACTTAATACACAGTCATCCACTTTTTTGGCGCGCGCTTGAATACGGTACGTGATCCCAATTACATTTCCATATTACTTTTTCCTCTATACGCTACATACCGGAACCGATAACTTGTGATAATATCCTAAAGTTGAAATTTACGTTTCACGATATTCGATATAATATGCATTCTAAAACATCAATCTCACGCCGCGTTAAAATTCGTAAAATTCCTCAAACAAGAAACTGCACCGTAAGGTTAGATAATGACACTTCTATAATCTTAAATAAATTGAAAAAATTAGAATTAGAGATATTGAGTCTACGTAACGAGATAACAACTTCTCAGACATTATTCGATTCTCTTAAACCTTTATTATCTCTTATGAAGCCTAATTCCATTATTGATAATGATATCCTTATACAAACCAATAAATTTGTTGAAACTCTTTGTACTGAAATTACTCAAAGAGAAACTCGTTCTAAGAATATTATTTTATTTAATGTAGCTGATAATTTTCCTCTAAATGACTTGAAAAGGTGTTTTCTCTCTTCATACGGTATTCCGGTAGATTGTGCTGATTTTGTTCGTTTACGTAAAAACAGCCTGAAACAACGAACACCAATACTTATAAAATTCACCGATAAATGTTTCGTTTCCCATATATTAGAGAATAAAAATATTTTGAAATCCATCCCCAGATTTTCTAACGTTACTATAAAGCCAGACCTCACCCCTATGCAAAGGCGTTTCGGTCATAAGAAACGCAAAATTACAATTATTCCCACGACTCAGTCTTCTTCTGATTCATCTGAGCGTATGCAGTGTGATTCACTTGTAGTTAATACACCTTTAAGCAGCCAAGATTTATCACCTGCAAACGACATAGTTCACAAAACACCGCCACCCACTAAGCGTTCACTTCCCCTACCTACTTTTAGACAGACACGACCTCTTCTACCAAATCCTGTTTCATTTAGAAACACGGCATTCAAGAAGCCCCCAAACCAACAAATGACGTTGGTGAATAATAATAGGCTTGCACATTATACCAGTTACCGTATTCAACCACCATTCCCCCCTAAACAGTATAATCAGTCTCCCATTGACTACACTTTGCTTCACAGACCATCCCCTTACTCCCCTGGCTATTATGCTCAACCATTTTACTCCTCTAATTATATGACTCATGATCCCCCATTTCATAATCGATACACATCTCAACACGTACCATACACGTCTTTTAATGATCATGCCATTTTTTTTCCAAAAATAATAAATTAAATAATAATTGCTCTAAATCTTCGTCTCAACTTACTTCCACTCCTTTTAATCCCGCTCCTTCTTATGTTAGTATTCTACTTATAAATGCCAGATCAATTACCCCTAAAATTCAAATGCTCAAATCTTTTCTCATTACGAACTTAGTAGACATTATTCTTATAACTGAAACGTGGACCCGAGATGACCAGCCTGACTCAACACTTACAGTTCCTAATTACCAGATATTCAGGAATAACCGAAGTGCGAAACGGGGAGGTGGTACTCTTATCTATGTTCATTCCAAATTTAAAGCTGATACCTTTACTTCACCTAGTTTGACAGAACTAGAAGACTCAACATGGATTGTATTACCATCCCTAGATCTCTTAATTGGTTGTATTTATTATCCACCGTCTTCAAGCATCTCTAAAATGGATTCCTTAATTAATGCGTTTATAGAAGCATCTCTACACGACACGAAATATAAGCTTATTGCTGGTGACTTCAATATGCCAAAATTAAACTGGCACGATCCTGCACATCACAGCTGCTATACACCTTTTACTAGAACGATTGACTTACTAGGATATAAGCAATTTATTGACCAACCTACAAGAAATGACAATATCTTAGACCTAGTCTTCACTCTGAACCTTATTCCAGCTAACCTGAAAGTAATTCCATCTTTCCTTAACAGTGACCATAGAATATTATCATTCCAAATATTATGCGCCACAACTTCTGTCAATTCTTCACAGCCATCTAATAATAAGCATACCTACAACTACATTAACTGGAATCTACTGTCAGAATTCATTAGAACAGAAGACTGGAGCCGATTCTTCCTCTCTAGTGATTTCACAACAGTCTCTTCAACATTTCATTCACAATTGAGAGGGTTACTTATGAAGGCATCATATAAGCTCATTAGGCACACAAAATTAACGAAAGCCCAGAAAATAGAAAAGAAAATGATGAAACTACATTCCGTTGCTGTAAAAACACATGACATATTCGCCCTTCTTCGTTCTTATGAACTATCAAAAAGTCACAGATATGCTTTAGATAGCACGCTTAGAGCCGACGAAAACAAAGCACTTATAAGTCAGGATAAGCCGAAATCACTAAGTAAACTTTTCAAGTTAAGATCATCCAACTCACCCAGCAACATAGATTTCATTATCAAATATTGTAATTCATCCGCAGTTGAAACAATTGTTAGTTCACCTGATGCTATCTGCGAAGAATTCCTTCTTTACTTTAACTCTACTTACAACAATTCAAACTACGTTTACACAACCAGTCATCCTCCTTCGCCGAATACACTAAATACTTTGAGTATAAACCTGAGTGACATAAATAAATTATGTCAGCAATCTACTGTCAGTCTTAAACCTGACACAGCAGGCATACCTCCAGCCATATGCAAAATGGGTGGTAAAGACTTTCAACTTCTCCTGCTTAACCTATTTAACGCATCTATTGAATCTGGTACCTTTCCGGCAGAATGGAAACACTCAATTGTTATACCTAGATACAAATCTGGCTCAAAACACTTAGTTACTAACTACCGACCAATAAATCATACAGCCTTCTTATCAAGATTATTTGAAAAAATTGTAAAGAAAGCTATGCTTGAGTATCTGACACCTAGTTTCTTTTCTAAGGCACAGCACGGCTTCCTTAACAAAAGATCCTGCATTACTTGCCAGCTAGAATACTTAGACTGCATCACAAGTTCAATTGAAATTGGCTTTTCAGTTATAGTTGTCTTCCTTGATATAACCAAAGCTTTCGACACAGTACCGCATAACCTATTACTATCTAAGCTAAGTTCATTTGGTATAGGTGGCAATCTTCATTCTTGGCTCACTTCTTTTCTTACCGATCGCACATACTGTGTTGAGGTTAATGGTCACAGATCGCGCACCTTGCCGATTCCAAGTGGCGTGATACAAGGCAGTGTTTTAGGTCCATTACTTTTTCTCCTATACATAAATGATGTACATACAGTCGTCTCTCATAGTAAACTATTCTTGTTCGCAGATGACATGAAAGTAGTAATTTCCTTCCCATCTTCTGAAACACAAACTTACATTGCCAGACTAAACAAAGACTTGGATGCATTATCCAAATGGGGTAAAATAAATGGTCTCTCATTTTCTGTAGAAAAATCTAAGTTCATGCCTTTAAGATGTACAATTCCTGATAACTCAATCCTTCTTAATGGTAATCCTATTCAAATTATCGATTGCACACGTGATCTTGGGTTCAAATATTCAGCATCGCTTACATTCAACGAGCATATACATCACGTGATCTCAAAAGCAAAGCAGAGAGTTAATATGATTCATAAGTTATTTACCCTCCCACACTGTAAGTTAGAACTTTATAAACTTTTCACCATACCCCTCTTTGATTACTGTAATATAATATATAGCAGTATGAATAAAACTGATACCATCCTTTTGGAAAAAGTACAACGTACATTTACCAAATCAATCACCGGATATAGCTCGAATCAATCATATAGAGAAAGATGTACGCAGCTCAAGCTAGAACCACTATGGTTTCGTAGAATTAAACACAACTTAATACTGTTCTTTAGAATAATATCTTCTGATAATATAGATATAAATTCGTCTATTCGCTTCCGACAAGGTTCTAGATATAACTTAAGAAATCAAGATAACCTAGTGGAATTACCTAGATCCTGTACGAAAGTAAGAAGTAACTTCTACCTAAATAAATACGCTAAACTCTGGAATATTCTTCCGAAAAACATAAGACTTTGTACCTCACTATGTGATTTTAAATCACATCTGAATTCATTTCTCACAGTTGAAAAATTAATGAAACTTCTCAACCTAGATGTCTCATTAGATGAACTATACAATCATGGCATTGCTGGATATTAACAATGATATCAGTTTTTCAACTTTCATAGTGAACAGTTACTCCGTCCCTTAGTATTTATTTTCCAGATTACCTCTTTACATCAATTTGAAGAATTCCGGTTCAATAACGAGTCAACACTGGGACGCCAAATCTTCTACGAATACCCACGAAAAGACAACCTTCATTTAGAACATATATTCGACAATAATGTGTTCCAATTAAACATTTTTGAAGATTTTCTTTCTTCGAGATTCCTCGCATCTTCGATATTCCGGTCCATCGTCCTTCAATATTCTTCGTATCATTTTTCCCCTCACATTTTCCCCAACATTTTTCATACAATAACTGCTTATATATTGAATTCCTGTAAAACTGATTGATTATCATTTACCTGGACCATTTTAACGAACGAAAAATTATCAGTACGTATGACCTTGAAAATGTTAATAATTATTGTCCATTTTTATGCTTCATGTATACAAACAACTTTGATAATTATCGATCATGCTCAGCATGCCTTGGAATTCCAAGAATAAATATTTATTTATTTTCAACCACTCCACGCTTCCAACACGTTTTCACTCGCAGCATTCGCCCTCTCTGCTAGACTTGATTCTGACCAATGACGAATTAATGATCGAATATATCAAACGGGAACCCCCACTTGGGCGTAGTGATCATGTCTTCCTCCACTTCGATCTAGTTTACTGGGCTGATAAGGTAAATGCACGCTCTATTTATTCATGTAAACGGACAAACTACGCGTCTCTCAACACTATCATTGATGAACAAGATTGGATTATTAACTCATCAACTTCAGCGGAAGATGCCTGGCTTCATTTTTCCACCCGCTTACAGCATCTGCAAAGCTTATGCACCATTACCAAAGAATTTACTCTCAAAAGTCGCGGTTTTACTCCAATTCGTAGTCGCACTCGAAAATGGATGCGGGAAAGAAATATTGAATGGGCTACCTATCTCAGTATGCCAACTTCTGCGAACTGGGAGCGCTATCGAAAGCTTCGTAACAAAGTCAATTCGCTAGTTCGCGATGACAAACTCGCTTACCAGTACAGACTAACGAGCTCTTTTGCCATCAATCCCAAACGGTTATTTAGTTATGTGAACCGCCTGAGGTATGTTAAACCTGGAGTTACGATCCTTGAGACTCCACAAGGCTTGACCCAAAATGCTGCAGCTGCGGCCGAAGCTCTGAAAGCTCATTTTGCCTCAATTTTTCAATCTTCTTCGGGCAACATCACGATTCCTGTAAATTCATCCCCATCCCATTCCACTTTATGTGACATCGAATTTACACCCACAGTTATATATCCTAAACTAAAAAACTTACGACCCACCAGTTCCGCTGGACCAGACGGTTTCCATCCCCGAACCCTACGCGAATGTGCCTCCTCTCTCTGTTATCCCCTGGCTAATCTTTTCACGCACCTTTTTGGTAACGGCTGTGTCCCACTTGACTGGAAGTGTGGATCTATCTCTCCCATCTATAAAAGCGGCTCTCGATCTCTCGTGTCTAATTACCGACCGATAACATTACTCTCTGTTATATCGAAACTTATGGAATCTATTATCAGTGACTCTCTGATCCAGTTCATTGAAAGACTACACCTTCTGTCTGATTCGCAACACGGTTTCCGTCCCCGGAGATCATGTGTGACAAACCTGATGCTCGCACGTGACCACTGGACATCCGAAGTCGACATAGAACAAGAGATTCACCTTGTATACTTAGATTTCTCGAAAGCTTTCGACAGAGTCAACCATCGAATCTTGCTCCGCAAATTATGTTCTCTAGGGATTGCAGGTCAGTTGCTTCAGTGGCTTGAGAGTTATTTATCAAATCGCCGCGCATGCGTCCGCGTCGATGGATGCCTCTCTTCAAGTTTCAGCATTTCCAGCGGTGTCCCTCAAGGCTTTGTACTCGGGCCAACCCTATTCCTATCCTTCATTGATGATGTCGTTCAAGCCATTGATTCCCACACGCTCATGTATGCCGACGACATGAAACTCTGGAGAGTCATCACATGTAACACGACATCGATCAACTACAGGACGACCTCAATTCGCTTTATGTGTGGTCACTCGAAAATTGCTTACCGTTCAATACAGAGAAATGCCGCGACCTTTCAAGGCGTGCAAACTCTAGCCCAAGCTATTACCTGGGATTACACCCAATTGAGACGACTTCCTCAGAAAGGGACTTAGGCATTATCGTGCAGTCCAACATGTCAGTCTCGGCGACGTGCCTGAAAGCAGCCAATAAAGCAAACGCCATGCTTGGTCTTCTCAAACGTGTTTTTCGCAGATTTGAACCTCAATGTTTGTCGCTTTTGCTCAAAACATTCATCCGTCCACATCTCGAATACGCCGTTCAAGTTTGGTGCCCGTGGTTACTGAAGGACCAAAGACTTCTTGAGGCTCCCCAGCGACGCGCCACAAAACTTGTCAGAGGTCTGACTTCGTATGCTTATCCTGAACGTCATGCGGAACGACATTCGTTGTTGGGCACAACAGTGTCTTGCCTGCCAACATAGTAAGGTACATCGCCATACCCGCTTTATCCCTGGAAAATTCCCGCTTCCAGATGGACGCTTTCGGCATGTACATATTGATCTTGTTGGACCATTACCCACATCCCGTGGGTGCACTCATCTTTTGAATCCAGCGCATCCTGGGTTGACAAACTGCCACTGGTTCTGCTCGGCATACGCAATACCGCAAAAGAGGACATCGGCTGCACATCAGCCGATATGGTTTACGGAACTACTTCGCGACTCCCCGCCGAACTGCTGACGGACTCCACACCCCTGACTGCGATTGAAACAGCTCCGTATGTCTCCCGGCTCCGAGCCTTCATGCGAGAAATACGTGCTCCGCCTACCCGTGTAACTTCTCGTACAAGTCACGTCGACAATTATCTTCTGTCGTGCCCGTACGTATTCACGCGCGTAGACCGTGTAAAACGGCCCTTTGAAGCACCATACGACGGCCCATTCAAAGTCATCTCACGCAGTGCCCAGTACTTCGTCATTGAACGCAACGGCCGCCCGGATTCAGTCAGCATCGACCGATTGAAGCCCGCGTACATGGAATCGAATACAGACCGAGGACCCCTTACGACTGTGACTATCCCTTCACAGCCAGTCCCCTTTGTTTCTCTTCCCTCGTCTCCCTTGTGTCGACTCCAGATACGCAGCTGATGCGCGAGTACTTGAGCATTTCACCCCCGTCCACGCCAGCAACACAACCCATGATGGAAACCCCGCTGCATTCACGGACAGCGGTGACAACCGACGACACGGACGCCCCGCGCACACGCACTGGCCGTACCGTGGCACGACCCCGTCGGTACACACCGTAGATGGATGTCGAGCATGGCTGCACAGCCACCGCTCTAGGGGCGGAGTTATGTAGGAATTATTCCCAATTGATATAATTCCTTAATAATTCTAAAAGTAAGTTTATTTTCATAAACGTTTTCCATCATGATTCCGTGTGTCGTTTTGTTTAAATCAACTAAACACACACTTGCGCTTCCTACAGCGTGAACGTCTGAAAACTTCCCTGGTTTCGAACCACTAATTAATTGTTTCAGATTACTGACCTAGAATATTTCTTCCATTTTCGGTAATTCACTGCTTGTCCCATCTACGACGAGCAATTATCCCGCTGAAGAAATATCACGGGTCAAATTCATTGTTAGCAATAATCCGAGTGGACAATACAAGGATTTCGTAAGTCTGTTGTTGACATAGTGTATTCTCTTGCATAAATATAATTATATATATTTATACATAATTTCATACACTTACATTAATTAGCAACACTTATAACAATTCTTAATAACGTTAACGTTCGGCTTATCCGCTACAATCTCTCCGCTCCATTTTCTAATTTTTTCAATTTAACTTCGGATTTTTATGTGCTTTTCTTCAATCACACCCACCAACATTCCGAACAAGTCAATTTATATATATATGAAGGAACTTCCTTTATTTCGAAAATTTATTTTTACTGTGACATTTATATCCTCAAACGCACCATTTCCTTCATAACTTTGTATGCTATTTTCTTTTTTTTCAATCTCTGCTCCACAATTAATTGCATCCTCTTCGTTTGATTATTTCGCTGCAATCTTGATGAAACTTTATTACTGTGTGACATTGCGCGAAAAAAATTAACTTTCTTACCCTTGTAAATTTACCATCCTTTATTAAACGGAAAAATGTTTAAAAATTCCGCTTGAAAAGGTCATTTTACAATTTATTTATTTTGTACACATTGATAACCTGATCATGTTTTGCATGCCTTGGTTTACCAAGAA
>JACCGJ010025185.1:0-15089 GCA_013407085.1 Atriophallophorus winterbourni
CATTTATTTAGATTGTGGCAATTTGTAATTTCAATTTTTTCGGTTGCATTCCCATTTTCATCGAATAATATTTTATTCAATATATTATACTACATCCTTTTTTTTCTGTGTTTACTCGTCTCGCTTTGCTCGCTAGTGCTACTTTGTTGTGAATTCCGGTTAAAATTATGTGTCACCACATTTTTAGCTTCGCGGCTTATCGTTCTTCATCAACGTGACGCATTGGATCTCTGAGTTAGCAATATTTTTATGCGTGGATTATTGCACCGGACATTGAATGTATACTCATCGTAAGTTAGTTTCTTTATCCGTTTTTATTGTATAATTTTTATGTTATGTTATTGTACTTATGAACTACATATGTGATGAGCCCGTTTACATTTTCTCGCTCAGAATATACATGTTTGCATTTTTACCAAAATGTCGTTTAAACACACTGATTATCAAATGAAAGTTATCCGCTGCAACACCTTAGCTCTTGATTCAACCAACCCAAACGTCTGGTTCACACAGATAAATGTCGTTTCATTTCAGAAGAATTAAAATAAAATCGAAACGTTTTCTTTCTTACAAACATTTTTGCCATTGTTGATCATGATTAGTATGCCTTGGATATCCAAGAATAAAATTATCCATTTATTTATCTACTTATCATGTCGTTACTAAAGGCACTCCAGATTTGCAAAAGCTTGAAGGTAACTAACCCGGAAAAATAAAAAGCGGTAAAATGTGAATTTGAACCTATGGCAGCACTGAGTATAATCACACTTTCCACTAATCCGTAGACATCGCCAATATACATAACAAGAACAACAGAAATTAAAGAATTTGCGGAGATTACCATGCGTTGAATAGCGTTACACAAAATAACTGCTACTCTAACTAATCATTTGCATGCTTTTCAGTCAAACACACCCCACGACCGGTTTCGTGCTGTTTGCACTCATCAGGTAGGGACAGTAAGATCAGGATCCGCATGCGCTTGAAACAGTGGAGGAATGGTAAACAAGGAGCGCTTGTATGCCACTGTTCGACAAGGTTGGTACGACCAACCTGTTTGATCACATGTGTCCAAACACATGTTTAATGGGGTTAAACCCAGAACCACGAACCAAAATATTCATCAACATACCAGCGCTCCTTCTTCACCATTCCTCTACTGTTCCCAGCGCATGCGGATCCTGATCTTACTGTCCCTACCTGATAAGTGCTAACAGCACGAAACCGGGCGTGGGGTGTCTGGCGGGAAAGCATGCAAATGAATATTTTGGTTTATGGTTATAAGTTTAACCCCATTAATTATGTGTTTGGACACGTGATCAACCAGGTTGGTCGTACCAGCCTCATCTAACAGTGGCATACAAACACTCCTTGTTTGACTGCTTTTCTTTTCCGCACATTCTCGATTTTTCACTAAAACTCGAAGAAAAATCAGTTGTTTTCTAAACTGGATCTCATACATGAATGCCACTACTGACGATATTGCCAAAAATGCTGTAATAATGCCAATCGGTCTTCTAGAATATCTTCCTTTTGGTTTGCGAAACGCAGCACAGACTATTTAATAGTTCATTAATCATGTTATCCGTGGTCGTGATTTCATCTTTGTGTGTATCTATGACGTATTATTCTCTATTTAATCACATTTCAATCACGTTTCAACCAATGAGGCCTTACTATTAATTCAGATAAATGTATTTTCGGGCCATATGATTGACCGTAATGGGATAAGCTCATTAGCTGAAAAGACAAAGTCCATACTAGAAAATTCAATGTCACCGTCAATCACGAGCTTACACCGTTTCCACGGCGTTGTTAGCTATTACGGATGTTTTTTCAACGCCGCTAAGATACTTAAGCGACCAAGCGATATGCCATACGGTTATCCTAAAAAGTAGTTAATCACAGCCTGAGCAGAATCTGCATTCGTTGATGTTAAAAAAGTTCGATCATTGCTACCGTTGTAAGACACTTAAAAACCCACGATAACTTCAATTTGGATATACAAAATCGACTCCCAATATGCCTAATTCGAAGCTGTACTGAAACAAGAAGTAAACGAAAAGATTCACTTATTGTCATTTCTTGCGCGGAAGTTGCAAACAGCCAAGCCTTTTTATGGCACTTTTTTAAAGCGAACTCTTCGCCATCTACCTAGCTATTAAACACTTCCGTCACTTAATCGAAGGACTTACCTTTACGATTTTCACAGATCTCAAGCTCATCTTCTATGTCTCCTGTTCACCATGAGATCGGCGCTCTTGACCAGAAATCCGTTAACTTGAATTCATTTCGCAATTTACCACAGATATTCGACACATTGATGGTGACCGTAACAATGTTGCAGATGCTTTATCACGCTCTTCTTTTAAACTGATTATAAATCTTTTAGTCGATCTAAGAGAACTGTCTTGTCACCAAGAAAACGACCCAGAATTCGCCTAAATCTTAGATAATCAGTCACCTAAATTCTTTTATTGCCACTCCTTCATTCCGATGTCAAAATCCACTGTGATATATTGACTGGTAAATAGAGACCTTTTGTCGAGCAAATATATCGCCAGAAGCCTTTCGATCACTTTCACGGACTCTCATATCCGAACATTTACTCAACGGCACAACAGAACGCGAAATTCGTCACTCAGCAAACTAATGTATGACTTATCAATTCAGCGAAATTCACCAAAACACCAGTGCCCCTTTCAGTACATTCCATTTACCAGGTGGGCAATTCAAGCATGTCTAACTGGATATTGTGGTTCTCTTATCAGTTTCACAAAGTATAACTATTTTGTGGCCTGTGTCAACAGATATACACAATGGTCTATGGCAATTCGTATGTCAGATATATCTATTGAAACCATCACACGAACAATTGTCAGTTCTTGGATCTCCACCTGCAGTAACGACTGTAAGGAACAGATGATGACTAAGTCAGATGAACGATTCCTGTGACGCTGCTTACAAACGGGGATAAGTCATTCGTAATGCGGCTACTTCTCTGGGATACAACTGAAGAATACTGTGGTGTGATCTCGCAAATCCTACCCACCATGTTGCAAGCCGAGCTGATTGGCTGTGATGATTGTTTGAATAATAATCAATACTAATCAATAATTCCGTAATTCAAAATTCTCGTTGTTAGAGCTGCATTTATTAATACATACTGTAGTTCTTGTGAGCGTGGTTTGTTCTCACTTACATTCTTGGGCTGCTTATTCAATTCAATATAATTCAATTTATTACAAATACTTTCTATAAATTGAGCGGTGACAGTCGAAAAATATTTTAGGTCATGGATTCTGTGAAGTCCAAATCGGACACTTGTAGGAGAATAAGTTGCGCTACCAGAATGTTCTAGGACGTTTGATTATTATGCGGCTCAAACTTGGTAAATGTTCCGGGTGCCTTTCTTGGCCGCATTCGTCCCCACTAGTGTATGGGCTACCAGTTCCTTTTCACCAGTTTAAAGGCGAATATGATTCCACGAAGCGGTAACAAAGTTGAGGGAATAATATGTTGCATGTTAAGCGCTTTCTCGCATTCGAGGATAGACGACGTTAACTTGAAACTCACTCCTTAACAATTTGAAGTGATGGGTTTCATCTCACCCTGAACCGCCGCATTCATCTTGGTCAATATATTGACGAGTTACTACAATTCTTCAGATTACTAAGATAATGGAAGTCTCATGGGCATGACCTTAAGTTACGAAAACGTAGATGGCTACAAAGGTCTGGTAATGCAAGCGAGTAATATATGTAGTTAGTCAACGCATTGAACTGGTTATCGAAAGAGTCCGTGTCACTAATATCAATAGCGCTATCCAAGTACGCGTTGGATTAGCATTTTTTGCGATGTTGGACTTCATCCCCTGAATGACATTGTGGTGGTTCACTACTTTCAAAGCTTGTCTTGTCAGAAGAAATAATTAATGATTCTTATTGTGGAAAAGTTAAAATGGGAATTGATCCATTCTGCTTTCGATCTAGAAGAAGATGAAAGCTCGTTGGCTCTGTTTTCGTTGAGACGTGGTGAAATGAACTCATGAGTTAGGTACTGGTGCTTCTCTACCCTCGAGGCTTGCATAGTTAGCTGAATTCTTGAATGATTCTTGTAATGAAGAAGCTTATATGTTATTTCATCCATTCTGTTTACGATCCACAGAAAGAAGAATACCTGAAGGTCATCGGCAAAACCTTTTTTAAAATCAGATTTTAAGAGGTACATAATGTGTTTGAACGTCCTAAGTTTCAGCTAAGAAAACGGCAATATATTTTCGGAAGGTTTGTAATGGAAATATAACTGTACCATAATTCCCGATAAATAGAATTGGCAATATCATTCCACCTAGACGTGTTTCTGCTACAAACATTCAATAGTTAATGATAGTTTCAAGTTGCACATAGCAGAAGGTGACTAAAATCCAACCAATGCGCCCAGATTTCAAATACGATATGCGGTTAAGCACCCGGTACGTTGATATTGAGCATGCAGTTCGTAAGGTTTACACGCTCGTGTTTACAGATAATTGGCACGTAAGCTTGATATGACAATCGATTGAATTCGAGGTCAACTTGGAATTTTGTTTCTCATGATCATGTAATCTTGTATTTATTTGATTATCAACGGATTTCAACATGGTTATGACTACAAAATCTAGAAAATTAGATAATACTGCACCTACTGTGAAGAAGATCCAAGCCAATCGGGGCGCCGTTGATCAATCTGATGACTGTCGTCTTGTATGCTCTAAACAGGTTGCAGACAACGCAAATGCTGTACAGTGTTGAATGTTTTGAATGCGAGCAAATTCTGTGCAAAGGAATGAAGCTAGATACATACCGATGGCTCCAGAAGCCATCGTGCGATATTATTTGCCGGGTGTGGAAGATAGGCCTTTCACCACCAAATGAAAAGCACGAAGGTGATTCAAGATTTATGGTTCAAAGAGCAAATTGCTGTACAGTACCATTGGATATACGTATAAAAATTAAAAAAAAATTGTTACTTGTATGATCATATCCATGTTCTTCATATGTGGAGCAAAATAATCCCCGTTGGCGATACAGACTGAGGGAAAAGAATCTTTGGATGGACGGTAGTTCCGTGCGTTAAAAAATATAGACATCACTAGGTAGGGGTCAACGCAGTAGTTCTCAACATAAGGTTTCTAAACCTGTGGTTATAGTTGTGTTCCTTCGTTCAGGTAACAATATTTGTCGGCAAGCTATTCCACAAAAAGCATACACGAAAAGCGAAGGAGTTGCGACGACAATTCAATCGTAAGTGTGGGATTTTAAGGGTCAAAGTGTGGCTGCGTATGGAGACAACAGAACCAAACTTGAAGAGGTGTTTGAGAAGGTGGGATTTGGCTTAGATGATCCGATATGTCATAGTGAGGTCGTGTAGGATACGTCTGCGCTCGACGGTGTACAGTCCAAGTCTGGTCAGTCGCTGCTCAAAGGTTGAATTATTCAATCCGGTAACCATTTTGGTTGCCTTGTGATAAATTCGTTCGAGGGGCGAGATGATTTTTTCCATCCATTGCGCCCAAGCTTGTACAGCGTAGTCAACGACAGGATGTATGTGAGTGCTTAGTATTTTCGCGAGTGATTGTGGTGGGAAACGTCCGAAAATGCGTTCCAGTAAACCGAGCAAGCTGCACGCACGCTTGTAGACGGCTTTGCACTGTATACTGTTCTTCAAAGTGCCAGACACCTAGATTCCGAGATCTTTTGGTGATGTACTCCATTCAAGCGAGTGGCTGCCAAGTGTATAGGTAAAGGGAAAGCGTTTTTTGACTTGCAACAGTTTGCACTTGCGGAAATTAGATCGCAGTTTGTTTTGGATTGACCACTGGTGCAGCTTATCCAAATTTCCTTGCACAACTTGACAGTCCTCGATAGAGTTGTTCTTCGTCCAGATTTTTACATCGTCTTCCAATAAAACAAGCTTACATGCTAGTAAGTTCGGCAGATCATTTATAAATATGAGAAAAAGTATCGGACCGAGAACCGAACCATGAGGGACTCCGCTCGTGGCTTCAATTGTTCGAGTGATTTTACCATCTATTCTGACTTTTACTTTGCGTCCAGACAGGTAACTTGTGAACCATGTTAGTAAGTTTTCGATGACGCCAACATTCTGTATCCACTGAAACCGCTAAATAGCTTGTCGGAGGATATATAGATAGTGACTCAACATCAACGGATGGAAACGTCAACTATCTGTGGAGCAGGTTTGCGTGCCATTCGCATCCCTGAGAACGATTGCTGACGTAGTTGCTCCGACTACAAACCGTTTATAAAATGGTATTAGTACGGATGATGCATCACACGTGCATGAACTCGCTGTTTTCTCGCCTTTAACATTAATTTCGCAACCGTCAGAAATGAATAAAACTTATGCAAGCTTGACTTCTAATGGTTAAAATAATGATATGGGCTATGCAATCTTAGCCCGACCCTCAAGTAAAATAGAGACTCAGCATCGTGTAGTGAAACAAGTGCCTACTAGTGAAATTGCTGTAGGATATCTGGTCGCAAGCTATCCACATTTAGATTATCGGAAGCAATGCCTGATTATAGTGAATGCTTGCGAGAAAACGGGCGACACGGCTATATTACGTTTACAGTAAGAGCGCACTATCCTGGAGTCCATTTTCAAAGCTATTTAATTAAAGGGAGAAAGAAATTAACATGATTTCTGCATTTTGACTTGGCCGTAAAATGAGGAGGATGAACCATGACACTGAAAAATTATTTTCCCGAGTTTTGTTCTCAAATCAAAAAGCACGGTGTCACTCTCAGCTGTAGCATTCTTGGAAATCGGAATACACTTGATATAAACTGGGCAGACTGTTCCTACAAGGATTCCTAGACTGGACTGAATTTAGTGAACAATGTAAACAATCCCACAAATCGAACAAGTTCTCTCGATATAGCATTTGGTGGCCACACCCAGATTTTCCGATGTTACGAATCTAACGATCGAGATCCCTATTGGCTGAAGCAATCACCGCCATTTATTTTCGTTTTAAATAGAGGTCTTCAAACGAGAATACGAAAAAATGCCTGGAGAAATTATTAGAAATTATTTACTTACTTTAGTTTCGTGTGAAAATCTCCACTTGGAGGATAAGTCGGCTTCGTTGATGTCAAGGATTGCAGCCACTCACGCTCGGCAGTCAGAAGCGAGATCCACGCAGATTCTAAGTCATGTCCTGTCTCACGTGCGACATTCATATAACGAGTGTAGACCAAGCAGCTCCACATGAGATCTCACGGTGGCGAGCCATGTCTTCACATGTCCTCCGCGACGACAACGCCATTCTGCGCAGGGTGTCAGCGAGATGATCACCCTGGTTAGTTCAACATCAGAGCGTCACAGGATGTGGTTAAACCATCTAAGTTGGTGTTTTTTCGTAATATTGAAATCAGGCAAAGGATATCAAAATAACGGTTAGCGAATCGCCGCTCGGTAAATGCGCAGCTTTGTACGTCGACTTATTTACCTACAGCTAAATAGAACCCTACGCAGTATAAGTGAATACTTGGCTGGCAACCGAGAGATCTGATGTGAAGCTGCTCGATTTACCATCGTCATACACATGGCTCACGTGGGACCGGACTTGGCTTTGAATCTGCGCTGATATCGATTCTGACCACTGAGCATGGGTGCCTGCAGTCCTAGACGTCAATGAAGCCGACTCATCCTCCAGTAGGAGATAGTCGCAAAAAAGTAAAGTGAAGTAAGTAACACAGAGCAGTCGCGAAAACGCAATGCGCGCAGCTTGTACACAGGTTGTAATCTCATCCCTGGCTTGACCTGACGAGAGCAGGAACGAACTAAATTAACGAAAAGTGTTCACCATCTCCAAGTTCTGGCCATCTATCTTCAGAGGTAGATGAGTTCCAGCGGCGATGGTAAAATGCTTCGTTTATCGCGTGTTGATTCGTTGCGGTAGCATAAATGCGAATGAGCTAAGGTGTTCGAGGATCCGCTGAAGCGTTTCAAGATCATTCTCCAAGTTTATGCTGTCGACAGATCACTTCAAATCGGCAATCGAGACGCTCGGACTCAGCTTTACACTGGCGTAATCAGAAAGCACCTGCTTTATTGTCCAATTGATCATGAAGTTGAATAGCACATGGGACAAAGGGCACCTTTCCCGAACACCAGTCATAATGGGGAACGTCCAGGACATCATTTCATACGTGGCTCTGCGTGAATGAATAGTTAGCTTGGGTCATGCTCACAAGTTTGTCCTGCATACCATCCGATAGCATCAAACTCCACAGCGTATCTCGGTCGGGAGTCGAGGGCGGCTTCGAAGTCGATTAAACAAGCTGTTGTTGCCTGCTGTTAACGGTAACGATGTTCCAGAATCCGACGCAATGTGAACAGCTGGTCGACGCAGTCTCGACCTCGACGAAAACCGCCTTGATTGACTTGTGTACGTATATCCCTCTCTTCCGTAAAGCGGCATAAGAGAATCACTGCAAAGACCATCGCGGCGATGTCGATAAGATTGATGCCACGATAGTTGTCGCACAATGATGCATTACCTTTCTGACGAGTAAAACTTGTTTCACCACATTTTGAACGGCACCATATCTGTATCAGATTGTGCAAATATATATCAAGATGTGGATCAAGAGTGAAGTGCCCCAGTCGCGTGGAAGCTACTCCAGTTCCCATATCTTCCCATACAAATCATGCAGTGGTTCAATCAAAACGGAAGAGCAGACCTTGTACACCTCAGGGGGGACGCCGTCTTCGCCAGGGGACTTGTTATTCCTTAGTCGGCCGATGGCTCGGATGATTTCGTCGCGCGTTGGGTGATCGCAGGAAACATTATATGTCTCGCTCGCTACAGCCGTTGGTAGTGCCGTCAGTGGCGCCGGCCGATTTAGCAACATGCTGAAATGCTCAGCCCAGCGTCCCACTTTCTTGTCCGGTTCGCAAAGCGGTGAGCCGCTCAAATCGCAAAGTGGGTGTTCGGTCGAATTTCGTCGGCCCGAAGAAATACGGATCAGGCGGAAGAGTGAGCCAAATTGGCCGCTACTCGAAGCATTCTCCATTTCTTTAGCTAGACATTCCCAATACGTGTTCCGATCGTGCCTGGCAGAACGCGTGGCTTGTCGTCTGAGGCTGCGGTGCGCTGGCGATCCCGACAATCGCGCTTCGCGAGCTTTTTCAGATAACTTCAGGGTTTCCTCGGATAGCCAGTCTTTCCGTTTTCATGAAGTCATCCCGAGCTCTGCTATTGAGGCTCGTTGTAGCGCTGATTTCAGATGATTCCACTGAGAGTCGACTGAAGCATTGGATTCGTCCGAAACCTCAAAGTTAGTTAGCTCGGAGGCGAGATAATTGGATAGAGCGAGACACTTTTCACTGTCGTTCAAAGCCGCTGTATTAATTCGTTTAGTGGGACGGGGCCTCGGACGAGAGCTGAGATGAATTTTGATTCTTGCGCGTAGCAGGACGTGATCTGTACCGCTGGCGTTGCCAGTCTCCGCACCACGATAAGCCCTACAGTCCTCAACGGCTGAGTTCCAGCGCGAGCGGACCAAAATATGATCCAGCTGGTGTGCAGTGCGTCCGTCGTTAGAATACCATGTTAACAAGTGCCTCCTATTATTATATTATTATTACACAAGTCTTTACAGACGATGTGCCAACAAGTAAACCATGAAGAGGGTACATGATGAAGTTGAAGTAGGTTCCATGGTTGTTGTTGAAGGCGACATACTACCCGGTTGCCAAGGCCGAAGTAGGGGGTTAGCTTAGGGGACCCCACCCGGAGCCTTTGACTCAAAAGTCTTCCCACAAGGCAGCGATTTTTTCCCTTCGCGAGAGCCGGTGACGATTTTGAGGGTTCTTGCGCCTCTCTTGAAGTGCTTCGGCGATTGTTCGAGTACGCCTCTCTAGCCTTTGCACGACCAGGTGCAACCTGCAAGGCAGCAGGGATTTTTCCTCAGGGTTCACCCCCGAAGCCTTTCCCGCAATCGGGTATGCCGCAAGGCAGCGGAGGTTTGGAATCGGGTTTTCCTTCCCTTAGACGGACTGCCCTCCCAGGCTGACGAGCTCTATCTGCCAGAGCAAACTGGTTTTGAGGCGCCAGTCATCCGCCTTCGCCCCTTCTCCTGTCAGTAGAAGCAGTTCCGCCACGTGCAGGTCAGGAGCTGGGCTTTGGTTGTCTGAGACTGAAAGCGCGTGTTCGTCACTGTCAGACGGTTAAAGCTGGCGAAATTAAGCATGTGCTCACCCTTTTCGCAACGTGTTCCAAGACTGACGATAATCCGCTGAGTAGTAGCGTCCGGTGCGCCTGTACGGGATTTCCAGTCACTAGCAATGATCAGCATGTCGCGCCTAGGTATTTTATCTACGGCCTTTTGTAATTCTTCATAAAATGCGTCCTTGCATGCATCGTCAGTGGGCAGGGTAGGCACGTAAACAGACAAAACCCGGGGACATGTCTTCAAGCTAGCCCACCAGCCCAGTCGGTTGAACGACCGTAAATTTTTCTTTTCTATCTGTACCCCTCGTGTTCGGAACTGAACTTCTGAACTTCTTGCGACTTCGCAAGAAATTCAGCTGACGATGTCATTATTATATTATATTTGATAAAATGAAAAAATCACAAAATTGCATGCGTGAAGCTACCAAAGCAAACTACTTTCTGCGCATTCACTTCTGCGTGTTTCGCTTGCCTGCTTTATCTCCTTTTCCTGCTTTATGTTGCTTTGCAGTTTGTTTGGTTCTCGACTTGTGCTTCATGATGATGGTGATGTTGACATCCTTAAGTGGAAGTTGTTTATTGTTTCCAGCATCTTGGATACACGAACAGTGCGGTGCATGTGTTTGTAATTTTTGCAATTTGACGGTTACCGGCTTTAGAAATCGTTTTATAATGATGACCTCCACTCGGAAGAAGCCACACCGTTTAAAAGTAGTTTATTAAATAAAATACATAGAATTTCTGAATGAATCGGAGCCAGAGTATTGAGAGAGTAGGTATGCCATCTGGACCTGGAAATTTCGCAGAGTTTAGAGTCTACATTAAGTGCTCCGCCCGGAACGAGGTGAGTAATGCATCGTGTGATAGATTGGAATTCGGAAATCAAGTGGTTGACAGCACTTTATTGATTTGAAAATACGGAGACACCGTTACGGTCTTCTAGTATAGGGGCTTGATCACCGACCGCAGGCGTTGACATAAATAAATACATATTAGTGCGGCACTGACTGCTGATATAAAATTAGTTTCGTTGGCATTACGATTTCAGGTTTTAGCAATTACAATGATTTCATTGTGCTTTAAAATGCTCATAGGTAACGACCATTCCATCGATGCTATGATCCTCTTTAAGCATGCGAAATTGGTTTTCATATGTAATGTTTCAGCTAACTGAAAATCTGTTATTTTGGTGCTATTTTCTTCAAAATTACTGCCAGTTATGTGTAATTGTACAAACCATAATCCCGTCATTATAGCCTTTTACGAATTTTCATCTGATACCGGTGTTCTATGCCGCGATTGGTTAGGATGAAACCCTGTCCACCATTCGGCTATCATGCTTTGCGATATCTCATTTTCGGTGATTCATACACTCGGTACGTTGTGTTATTCCCAGTACCATTTCCTTATTGCAGACATGCCATATACATTTTCTTTTTAACCTTCCTGTGTTATACGTTTTATCATGCGTCCCGCCGCCCAATCAGTGTCACTAAAGTTGTTCTTCATTCGGGCGCAATGCAAATGGATCCGTTACAAGGCTTCATGTCCAAGGGCTGGGCTCCTTTTGGTTAGTTTTCTTTTTTTTGAGCCTGTGATTCCATAGATCAAGATAATTGGAGTCAGTTGATTGGAAGTTTGGAGTACGCTTATCTGATGGCATATGCGGTTGCCATGATTTTCAGGTATGTGTGATTGTTTTTATTTTTCATCGATTCAAGCGGGTACATTGCTGAGCGCACGAATTTGCGGTATTTCTTGACATGCGGCATGTTTTTAAGCGGGGTTTGCAATATTGCCTTTGGCCTAGCCTATTATCTCGACATTCATAACTTCTCGTACTTTATGATCATTCAGGTTAGTCAACTTCTGTTGTTTAAACTGCCCATTAATAGCTTATTTCAGGATTGGTTCAGGCCTCTGGATGGCCAGCTGTCGTTACTTTGATGGGCAATTGGTGGGGTGGCCGAAGGTACGATTTGAAACTTTCCCATTGTCTCCTTTCTGACTGCGTGCTAGTATTGATGCGCTTAACCAAACCTGAATTTTATTTTGAGATGTTCGTTTGAGATGTTCTTTTTGTTTTGAGATGCTCGCATTCGCATGGATTTTGCAATGGCGCACTATTTCTGTACTGCCGTGTTTAATTGATTGCCACCGGTAATGCGCCACATGCTTGAACCAGCTGCAGTCTCGTGGCTGTTTCCCCTTCTATGTCTGATTGGAAAACATACATTTTCTCGGCAAACCTGCAGACCAAGGCGTGGCGCTTCATCTGACATAAAGTTTGTTTTTTGTACACGCAAATACATGCATGCATACATACGTACGTATTCAAGATTTCCGATTCTTTATGGTTTTCGAGACTAAGTATGCTTGATGTATGAAATCACAAGTCTGATCCAGCCAAAGTGCCGCACAGTCATAAACTACACGTGGTCTAAAATGTTGTCAGGCTGCCCAGGCCTCGACAGGTATAGGAAAGGAAAATGGCAATGACAGTGAGACTCCTGTGTTTTTTCCCATGCAGCTCACTACCGGTGGTAAATCAATTTATCACGGTGTTAGCTGCACAGCACACAAGTGCTGCACGATTGCACATCCATGCAATCGGGGCATTTGCAGAATCTCCACGAGACTAAACAAATATTCGGATGGTTGAATAGTTAACATTGTTTGAACGCTGCTTTTGTGAAAATCTCATGAAAAACTGGAATGACATTGGTACGATACACATACGGGTTATGGTCCTCCCCATGTGCATCCATACGAATGTGTGCATGTAAGTCCAGAGCGTCATGTTCCATCTGTGAAATCGCGATGTCTGCTTTTGGGAGTTAAATTGGCATCACACCTTACGATTCTTTGGGTACTCTTTATTGATCAGGGAGCTATTGTCCATCCTTTTCTGGGCTGTATAGCGATGTGAAATTGTGAGGATTATGAAATCCTCATGCGCTTGTGGTGTTTATCTATCGGGTTAATAAAAATGTGCTTTATGCATTCATGTATACAACCATGTTTCTTTGTGTACGGTACATTTTCTTAATGGTGTGCTGTAGCACAATGTGAGGATGTCGAATTGGCTAGTTGCTTTCATAAAACTCTAAAATAGTACAGCACGTTATCTATCAGTTAACCGCGCCATGGATCCGCTCGCTACATGAAAATCCATTATTTTAATCTCACCGTGGATCACAATTTTCTGCACATTTCTGGGTTGTTGAGCAGACTCAAAACCTGCACCAAGTAGGTTAGTTTAGATTCCATGTTGACCAACTCCGGTTTTGTCTGTTCTGTATTCTTTCCCAGACGCGGGTTCATCATGGGACTATGGAACGCCCATACCAGTGTTGGCAATATTCTCGGCTCGATCGTGGCTGGCCTATACGTGAATTCGAATTGGGCCCAGTCATTCATTGTTCCTGGATGGATTATGATCGGGGGTGGTCTTCTGGTGTTCCTCACACTGATTAGTCGACCAGAAACGGTACCACTGGGGCCTCGAACTTTCTGTGACGTATGTGTTCTCTCCCGTTGGTTTTCATTCTAATTATTTGCTGTTCATCATCATTGCATGCGCCAACGGTCTTTGATCAATTGTTAAGATCGCTTTATTAATTGTCTTGATGTGGTTTCTTGATCGCCTTGATTTACCACCCATCGGTGTTCAATTATATGGCCTTCCAGCTTTGCTGTTTCTGTGTTCTAATTAGAATTCGATACGAAGTAATAACGTAGTGAACAGCTGCGTGCTTTTACTACTACTATCTAATACATGATTGGCCGAATGTGCAATCGTTCAGTACTTAGGTCTGTGCGGATAACCGTGTTAAATTGGATTGCCACCGGTAGTGAGTTGCCCATGCTGAAACATGCTGGAGTCGCACTACCATTGCTATTTTTATCCTTTCTCATATCTGTCCAGATGCCGGGGCAACCGGCAGGTATCTAAACAAGACCCTCTGAAACCCGCGTGCAGTCCGGACTGTGTGGGCGATTTGCCTGTATCAGGCTTGTGCGTTCATGACATACATACTTCCAATACCGCCCAAAAAAGGGGTTCTTTATTAATCCGATAATGCATGTTATTTTTCACATAACCTTTGTTTGTTTTTGTCGCCTTGTGTACATGCGCAACAATTTAATCTCCCAGTCCATCAGGTTTACCGTCTCTCCCTGTAACGAATTAAACGTAGTATCCGTTCAAATGGTTCGGGTCACATAACGGGACTACTAAAAAGAGGGCTCGTTAACATCATCATTGGCAGCTACAGTGGGGATGCATTGGTATCTAGTGATAAACGCGCGTGCTTAGTCACTATCATCAAGCTTTTTCTCGAGTCTTATCAACGTCGTTATAATCAAAATCACAACGCTCTCAAATGGAACGACAATTTGACAATGCTAACATGTACTGGCATTTCGGGATGATCCGTATCGCGTGGAAACGAGAAAGCGCAGCATTGATCTGGCGAACCCTAATGTAGGTTAAATCCTTTATCAAAATCATAACCAATCCAACTCACTCATATAAGCAGCGCACCCTGCATTCGTTTTATTTGCGAATGAAGTGTAAAAAGTTACGGCTGATTTGATCCATTTTGAACGCTTGAGAAAATCGAGCCTCAATCAACTCGATCATTTGATTCCAACGTTTACTCGAATCTCTAAAGGCATTGCGCGTGCGGATATCCGAAATTTAAACAAAAATTGCGCAGTACTTGTAACATTTCACATTCGATCACAGACGTTTGATTGAATTGTTGTCCAGAGAACTTGTGTTGCGACGTCATCCGGTGTTTGTCTTTGAAGGTTTGCGTGCCGATCGATTCATCGTTTC